>JAPEBW010000039.1:0-120406 GCA_027405785.1 Ophiocordyceps robertsii | reverse complement strand
AAAGACCTTATAGTAAGCCTTCGGATCGAAGCTTTTTATATTTACCGCTTAGTACCTTTAAACTAACGGCTTATTAAAAAGGCGAAACTAAACTATAAAAATCGCGCTACGATTCTTTACTACTAATTTCCTAGACTTACGCTAAACCGATATACTAATCGCCTTTTAGTTTAGCCTTAATAATTCCTTCTCCTTAGTAATTTACGCGGCCTTTAATAAGCTTATTATAAGGATAAAAATAAATAACGGCTTTTAGTTCTTAAGTAACTACTTATACTTATAAAATTAAGAAGTCTTATAAAAAGAAGCTAGGTTAGCTATTACTTACGCTTAAGCCGCTATAAAGGATAGATATAATAAGAAATACCGCCCGCTAAAATTTAAGCTTAGCGATTAAGTTTAGCTATAGCTTAGTAAAGGCTACTATATCGCGGATAGTAAACTAATAAAGCTTTAAAAAATATATACTAAGCCGTTTAAAGTTACCGCTAAAGTAAGATAGCTTATATATTAGTTAGATATAAAAAGGTCCCTTAATATTTATTTAGTCGTTTTAATAGCATAACTATACTTAGCAGACGAGCTAGCTATACGCTTAAGACTAGTTTAAAATAAAGGGATACCTTACTTAAATAAGTAAGAAGTAAAACGAATCTTATAAAGCTATATAATAAAGAAAGGTAGCGGAAAGCTAAAAAAGGAGTTCTTTATAGCTTAAAAAGGCTAGCTAAGTAGCTATAACTTATAAGTAAACGAAAAAGCGGTCTTCTCGCTAAAAATCGTAAAAACCTTCGAAAAAGTATAAAAGGAGTTAGCTACTTAAGTAGTTTAGATAAAAATATAATACGCGGCTTTTATAACTTAATATAAAACTCTTTAACTAAGAGAATTAAGCGGTTAGGCCTAAGTATAAGACTTAAAAGCTATTATAAGTTATAAAAAACTATAACCTATTATACTTAAGGTAATTAGTTATTTTAATAATAATATACCGCCGTTTACTTTAAGTAATAAGGCCTTTTTAGCCTTATAATATACTTATTTAAATTCTCTCCGCCGCTTGCCCTCTTTTTTTTCCTTTTTTCCTTTTATAACTATATTTCCCTTTACTATTAGCTATAGCCCGCCGTACCTTGCTTACTTTTATATATATAACTTTCTTTACCTTAAGCTTATAATCCTTATACTTTTATTTTAAGTCCTTTTATCGTTTAACGTCTCTTATAGCTAAGACTAGCTATTCCGTAATTACTTTTTTAGCCTACTTTCCTATAAGCCCCTACGCCTTTAATATAAAGGATATAAGCAAGCCTTTAAGCTTTATAAAAACGAGGCGGCTATCCTTTATAGCTTTAAGTCCTTTAGCGAGAGTTAAAACCTTTAAGTTTAAGCTTCCGTATAAACTTACGCCGCTTTCCGTAACCGCGCTTAAGCTAACGGATTTAACTTAAATTATAGTACTATAAGGGACGGCCTATACTACCCTCTTTAAATACTTAACTTAAACGACTTACCTCCTAGCCTTATATTATAGCGAGGTCTAAACGGCCGGTTTTATAGTAACTTAGCTATACCTCTTACTTAGCTCTTACCGTTTAAAAGCCCCCGCCGCCTATATATTTTTTAAGGCGTAGCTAGAAATCTTTATTAGCGGAATAACTAGCTAATACTTAATACCTTAAAGTTAGCTAACCTCGCTATAATCCTAAGATTTATAGTAGCCGCTATAGTTAGCGGAAACCTACTTTAGCTAAACGATTAAAATAATATCCGCGCCGTCTTTAACTATATATCTAAGGCCTAGCTTAACTAGTTTATAGCCGGGTTTATAGTAGCGTCTTAAGCGACTATAGCTAAAACCTTATCTTACTTCGTATACGGTTTAGCCTATACTATAAAATCCCTTTCTTAGCTTATAGCTATAATAAGTCTTAAAGACTTATTTAGTCCCGCTTAGCGAACGCTCTTCTTACCTACCGCTACGCTTAGCCTAGCTATATAAAGGCGTATAAGCGCCTTATTATAGTCTATCTACTATCCCTCCTTAACTAAAGGAGATAGCAATAACTAGCTTTGCGATATATTCCGCCGCCCGATTTTATAAAAGCCGCTAGTAATAACTAATATAATCCTTAATAGACTTAGCTTTGTAGGCCTATACTTTAGTAACGAGATTATAATAATTAAGAGTTTCCGCCTAGCTATAAACTACGCTAAGTTTTACTTATAAGCCCGCGAAGAGTCTAAACGCGACTTAACTTTAACTTAAGCAATAAAGTTCTTAAGCTTTAATATCCGCTTTATTAGCCGCACTAACTACGCGCTTTATATTCTTACTTTTAAGGCCCCCTTTATATAGAGGTTCTTTAAGACTATTAAGCACGTTTAAAACCTTAAAAGTAAGGAGTTAAGCATTAAGGCTATTAAGGACCTTATTACTTACTTTTAAGCGGGAATATAAACGTTTAATACCTTAGTACTTACTATACCCGTTAATATTAGCGGGATAGCCTACCCTTACCTTAATACTTTCTTAGTAACTAAACGCGCGTTAGTTAGCGGAAAGGTATAAGTAGTAGCGCCGCGTAAAAAGGATAATAAGTTAGAAAGCCTAGCGATAAAGAGCGGGGGATAACTATAATAGCGGTAGTAAGTAGGATATAATATCTCGCTTATAAGCGGCCTATAAAGCTAGTAAGTAAAACGGGAGACTTAGCGGAGGATTAAAAAACGGCGTAAGAAAGATAAGTAAGATAATAATATAAGATAAAGCTTAAATAAAGCTAGTCTCTTATAACGTATCCTATTAAGGAACTTAAGCATTCCCCGGCGCGGAAACTTCTTACTACTTAGTAAAAGCCCGAATATATACTTTAAAAAAAAGTCAGAAAAACTTTACTATAAGTTTTAGCTAAACGCACTAATTGCTTTAATAAGGACGAAGCCGCATAACTAAATATAAAGTAAGGATCTATAATAAAGCCGCTTACTAGCTATCTTAAGCTACTTAGCTACTATCGGCTAAATAGGCCGAAAAAACCTTTAAAAGGATAAGGATAATATACTATTAATATAGTATAAAGACGCTACTATAAAGCTATTACTTAGCACCCCTTTTACTTTATCCTTACTTTAAACTAATAAGGATATTAGCTTTTCTTTCTTACTTAAGGGAGTTATTACGGAATTTAAACGGCTATACTTAAACTCCTTACTTTACTCTTAAGGAAGCCTTATAAAACCTTATAATAAGAACGCTTAAAGCACGTATTATAAAGGCTCGCTTAAGGAGATACGATAAATATTACCGGTTAGACCTTACTAAGGTTTCCGGGATATAACTATAAAAAGTTAAGAGCTTACTTAACTATAGTTTACGACGTCTTTAATTAAAGGAGATACTATAAAAACTATTAAGCGGATTCCGCTAGTATCTTTAAGGGATTTCTAAGGATTTCCGCGGGATATCTTAATTATAGTTTAACCTATTTCTAACTATAAAAGCACTCCGGAAGATATAGGATAAACCTTACCGCAATTTTTAAAGGATATTTAAGGATATTTAAAGGATTTCCTTAACTATAATCTATAGTATTTCTAACTAGGCTTATACTTAGTTTATTAAGCGATTTTATAAGGATATCTACGGTTTATTCTACGTACTATAAATAGTATAGTTAAAGATCCTTAAAAGTAGCTTAAAAGACTAAGTATAAAGTAGCTAGCTATACTTTTAAGAATAAATAAGCTTTTTACTATTTCTAAACCCCTATATATAATTACGTGCGGTAATTAGTCCGTTATACCGGCTTAACCGGTAGTAATTAGTCCGTAGTACTAGCCCCGACCGGCGGTAATTAGTCCGTAGTACTAGTCTTAATTAGCGGTAATTAGTCCGCGCCTTATCCCCTTATCCTTATACTATAAAGCATAGTAAAGGCCTTATTACTTAAAGTAAACGGCGGTATATTATTATTAAAATAACTAATTACCTTAAGCATAGTAAGTTATAGTTTTTTATAACTTATAATAGTTTTTAAGTCTTATACTTAAGCTTAACCGCTTAATTCTCTTAGTTAAAGAGTTTTATATTAAGTTATAAAGGCCGCGCGTTATACTTTTATCTAAACTACTTAAGTAGCTAACTCCTTTTATGCTTTTTTAAAGGCTTTTACGATTTTTAGTAAGAAAACCGCTTTTTCGTTTACTTATAAGTTATAGCTACTTAGCTAGCCTTTTTAAGCTATAAGAAACTTCTTTCTTAGCCTTTTACCGCCTTTCTTTATTATATAGCTTTATAAGATTTATTTTACTTTTTACTTATTTAAGTAAGGTATCTTTTTATCTTAAACTAGTTTTAAGTATATAGCTAGCTCGTCCGCTAAGCGTAGTTATGCTATTAAAACGACCGGATAGATATTAAAGGACCTTTTTATATCGAGCTAATATATAAGCTATCTTACTTTAGCGGTAACTTTAAATAGCTTAGTACGTCTTTCTTAAAGCTTTATTAGTTTACTATCTATAATATAGTAACCTTTACTAAGCTATAGCTAGACTTAATCGCTAGGCTTAAATTTTAGTAGGCGGTGTTTTTTATTATATCTATCCTTTATAGCGGCTTAAGCGTAAGCGATAGCTAACTTAGCTTCTTTTTATAAAACCTCTTAGTTTCGTAGGTATAAGTAGTTACTAAGGAACTAAAAGCCGTTATTTATTTTTATCCTTATAATAAGCTTATTAAAGGCTATATAAATTACTAAGGAGAAGGAGTTATTAAGGCTAAACTAAAAAGCGATTAATATATCGGTTTAGCGTAGGTTTTAGAAATTAGCGGTAAAGAATCGTAGCGCGATTTCTATAGTTTAGTTTTACCTTTCCAATAAGCTATTAGTTTAAAAGTACTAAGCGGTAAATATAAAAAGCTTTAATCTAAAGGCTTACTATAAGGTCCGCTAAAATACTAAGGTAAACTTTATATCTTAGTTAAGGATTATCCCCTTTAAAATCCCTTAGTTAGCGCGGAGTAGTTTAATATATAACGCTTATACTTAATCTTCCGCTATAAACTAGTTATTGCTTAAGATAAGGAGATATATTTTTAAGAATTTATTAGTTATAGTTAGCAAGGTATTAAAGAAGTTCCTTATAGGATCTTTTTATAGGGATTATTTAGCTTAAACTACTAAGAGCTTAGTAATAAAGTCTATTACTATTATATAGTATAAAACCGGCGGGCTTTAAATTAAAATAAGCTACTTTAGTATCTTACCTTAATTAGTTTAGTTACGGTAATAAGTATTATAGCTATTTATAACCTTATCTATATATCTATTAAGCTATAAGATTAAGAAGCTTTTAGATAAGTCTTATTATATATAAGTGCGGCCGGTATAAAAGTATTTAGTATAAGCGTTTTCGATAATCTCCTTAGTATAGGTCTTAAGGATATATAGTCTCCGGCGTCCGTTGTTCTTTATAAAGTATAGCAACCCCTATAACCGGAGGAATAAAAGTCCGGGGACCTTATCCTTATTATTAAGCTACGCTATAATTTTTACCTACCGTATATCTTCTATATATCCGTCGATTATTTTTTAGTAAAGCGGCAATTTAATTAATACTTCTATATAAAGGAATACGCGGTTTATTATCTTGTTTTTTTAAATGCGTTTTAATTCCCCTTCTTAGTTTAAGGATACCGGCTTATTATCTTAGTACGGCAGACGTAAAAGCGCGTCCGGCACGACGTTTTTAACGCTTAAGATATAGTATACCTTAAGCGGGAATTAGCTTAAGTATTAAGACGTAAGGACTAGCTTATTATTAGATTTTATATTAGTAAAGAATAGGGATTTCTAGTATACGATTCTATAAGTACTTATATAGTTAGTAAAGATAACTACTTATAGCGTTTTTATAGATAGTACTATAATACGTAGCTTATATACTGCTTATACTAAGCCGGCTACTTTAAGTTTTATAGGCTAGTATTAAGGTTCTTTGCTTTAAAGGGCGCGGCTTAAGTAAATAATAAGCTAGACCTTAGTTTAAGCTAGTAACGTTTTTCTATCTTATTCCGTGCCTTTTTTTAAGTAGAAAGTTATAGCCGCTACTTTATATTCTTAAGATATATTAATTTAGATAAATAGTTATTAAGCGGGGTTAAAGTAGTAAATCGTTTAAAGCTTAGTAAGTTTCTTAGTTAAAATCGCGAAAGCCTTTTCTTCTTTTAAAGTAAGCTAAAAAGCGGCTTTCGCGGTATATCGAGCTTATCCTTAGCCCCTTAAGGGGACTCCTTCTTCTTATCTTACTTAAAGTAGCTCCGTTTTTCGTTTTTATAAGATATTAACTTCCTTAGCGAAATGCGGGACTATATAGTATAGCTACCCGGTAAGGCTAATTTATTTCTTAAGCTATTAAAGGTTCTTTAAAAACGCGATATCCTTTAAAGCTCGCACGCGTTTATCTATATTTATTAAGCTAATAGCGTTTACTTTAAATCTAAAGAGCTATATAAACGGGTATGCTAAGAAGGACTTTAGTTTAGATAAGGTAATATTATAGTTATAGAAAGCGCGGAATACGGCTTTTAAATGTTAAAAGTGTTCTTTAGCTATATTAAAGTAAATAATAATATTATTAATATAGGCCGCTGCGTATTCTTAGTATTTATAAAGGACGTTATTAATAAACCTTTAAACGTATACTTAAGAGTTCTTAAAGCTTATAAGTATTACTAGTAATCCTTTTAGCCCGCGATAGCTTATAACTATAAACCTTTCTTAGTAGTCTTAATAGACTAAGAACTAGTAGAAAAACGATTATATATTTACCGCATTAATAAACCTCTTTTTTTAAAGGCGTTTAATTATATCGCTTTAAAAGGGCATTAAGTAGGCGTTTAAAGTAGTAATAGCGTTAATCCCCTATAAGTTTATAATTATTTATCCTTTCTCCTTTTTATTTACTATCTTTTATACTATAAATATAGGTACTATAAATAAGGTTAGCCTATAAACTTATTTTAATCGGCCTTATGCGGTTAGCTAGCTAAATATTATATTTACTACCTTCTTATCTTTATTACTTAATAGGTATAATCTTAATATAACTTATTAGTATTACTATCCTTTTATTAAAGGTATACGTATATATTTAGATTCGTCTATATATACTACTCCCTTATCCTTTTAAAAGCGGGGAAACGATTAAAGGATATCTTAAACTTTTAATATATATTTTAAGTTTTTAGTATAAATCTAAACGCCCTTATTAGTAATAAGTTTAAGTAGGTCCTTAGTTTAGCTAATTCCGAGTTTATAGTTTATAATAAGATCTTTTTATAAGAAGTCCTTAGCGGGGTTTATTTTATTCGGATTTTCTATTAAGGCTTCCGCTAAAGGAGTAGTAGCGTCGACCTCCTTATATAGCTAAAACTACTTACTAAGGTTTATAATTATCCTTACCTTTTAGCCTTAGCGAAGTATTAGTAGTTCCTTAAAATAGTTTATCGCTATAAAGCTCTTATAATCCTATATTATTATTTAGGCGAGCTTAGGGTTATTAAGGAAAAATATTATATTACGCCTTAATAGCAGCGCTTAGACTTATATAAGTAAGGCGTAGCTAAAACTAGCTAAAATCGTTATAGTAATTAAGCAGATTACTTATTTATATATTGCTAGTCTTAGCTAAACTATCTTAACTTTAGCTTTAATCCCTTTATAGGCCTTAATCTATAAGACTAACGTAAAGTTAATAAGGTTCCCTTAATAAGAAACTAAAAAGTCTTAGCTAAGTAATATATTAACCGCTAAGCGTTTTATTATTTAAGCGCCGATCCTTACTTTTACGACCGCGAGGCTACTATCTAGCCTTCTTAGTATATAAGCGGTAAATTCCGCTTATTTAATAGTAGCTATTCTTCTTACTCCTTAAATAAGAATTTATTAAAAGGAGTTTATAGTTATATCTTAAAAGGTCTTTATTAAGTCGGCTTAAATAAAGCTTTAGTTTGCCTTAGTATTTATATAAGCTTAAATGCTTATCTTAGGCTATTCTTTTCCGTAGACTAATAAGCGTATATAGGTAAATCGTAACGGCCTATTAAGGTTTAATAGCTAGACGTTAAGGAAAGCCTTAACTATCTAAACGCTTTATAGCTTTTAAATAACTACTTACTATACTAAGCTATATCTTTATATAATAATATCTTAGTTAAGGTTAAAGGGGTATTTATCTTTAATATATTAGTAAAGCTTATTTTTTAAGGGGAATACTTTACTATAAAATCCGCACGCTTTATTAGCCTCTTATACTAAGTTTGCTATAGTATAGATTGCGGTTTCTTTTAAGCTTTTATCGGTATTTAACTAAGCTCCTTTTATATTATACTCTTTATCCTTTAAATAGTTATTAGTCTTTACTATAGTTCCTTTTTTAGTCGCGGGGTATACTTATTTTAGCTTTAGTATTAGTAAGTATATAGTCTTAAAGGTCCTTTTTCTCTTAAGCTAAAAGACCTTGCCTTATATTCTTAGCTATTTAAGCAGGTTTCTCCTTTAACTTAGCGAGCGCTATAAGGCTTAAGGTATATCCGCCTTTACTAAGCGGTCTAAAAACGTAACCCTTAGTCCTAGCAAGCTTTTAATAAATAGCTAAGGCGTCCTAGACTATTCTTTAAGTATATATAAAGTATAGCTAGTTAGCCCTCGCCTTTTTATAAGTTAGACCTATTTCTTTTATATTAGTAAGTGCTTTTAAGATCCTTAAGTATATTTAACTTATAGTTAAAAAAGAATTTCCTTATATTTATTAATCTATTTATTAATATCCTTATTCTTTACTAAACGTTATAAGGATTTTTATAAGTAAACGTTTAGCTTTTAGTAGATTATTATAATTAGGTAGTTTAGCTAATAAAGCGCGGCCTTAGCTTTATATTATAAGCGCGATATTTAAGACTTAAAGTTAAATCTTATTACTATATCTTTAATAGTAAAGTGCTTTTTATTAAGTGCTTATATCGCTATATTTAAGCGGATTTTTAACCGTTATTTAAGGCAGAAATCTATTATCTTAATCTAACGCTAAGCTCGCTAAGTTCTTTTTATTATAGTTTCGAAAGGTCCTTAAAATACTATTCCGCCGTACTTCCTTAAAGAAAGAAAGGCAATTAAATAGCTAATTTATCTATATAGGCCTCGCCTTTACTAGCGTTTCGGCGAATAAAGTCTATAAAACGGTTTACTCCTTAAAATATTTTAGCTTTATTATCTCCTTAAACTTTATTAAAAGATATTTTTAAAGCTTTTAATATGTTAAATCTCCTTCCGTTCTTAACTTATAGTTAAGGTTTTTTTTAGGCTTAATAAGCGCGTCTTTTTTTCTTAGTGCCCGAAAAATACTAAGGAATTATTCGTTTAATATTACTACTATTCTTATTAAGGGGCTTAAGGCTATACTTAATTTTAATATCTACGCGCTAAATATAAATAGGTTTAGCCCGCTAAAGGTATTGCTTACTATATCCTTATCGCTTATTATTAAGGTCTTAGTCTTAATACTCTCGCTAAGCGCTTAACTTTTTTTCTTATACGTATTTTAAAATCCAGTATATTGCGGGGCCCTTAGTTTTAAGAATTGCTATTATTTACTATACTTTATCGTATAAAGATAAGAGGATATAGTATAGACTAATTACCGCTAGTTAAGCTAGTACTATAAACTAATTTCTGCCGGTTAAGGCCGGTACTAAAAACTAATTACCGCTAATTAAGCCGCTATAATAAACTAATTACTATATATAAATATATGTAAAGGTTAAGAAATAGTAAAAAGCTTATTTATTCTTTAAAGTATAGCTAGCTACTTTATACTTAGTTCTTTTAAGCTAATTTTAAGGATCTTTAATTATACTATCTTTTTATCTATCGTTAGTATATAAATAAGCTATAAATATTCTTATAAAATCCCTTTATAAACTAAGTAGAAGCTTAGTTAAAAATACTATAAACTATAATTTAAGAAATCCTTAAAATATCCTTAAATATCCTTTAAAAATCGCGGTAAAGTTTATCTTATATCTTTTAAGGTGCTTTTATAGTTAAAAACGGGTTAAACTATAGTTAAGATATCTTATAGAAATCCTTAAATATCCTTTAAAGATACTAACGGAATCCGCTTAGTAGTATTTATAGTGTTTTTTATAGTTAAAAGCGTTATAAACTATAGTTAAGTAAGCTTTTAAGCCTTTATAGTTATATCTTAAAAACCTTAGCGGGGTCTAACTAGTAATATTTATCGTATCTCCTTAAGTAAGCTTTTATAGTGCGTGCTCCGGGCGTTCTTATTACGGGGTTTTATAAAGCTCCTTAAGAGTAAAGTAAGGAGTTTAAGCGTGGCCGTTTAGATTTTATAATAGCTTCTTACTTTATAAAGATCGCTTAAGTAACCTATACTTAAGTTAAGTTTAAGTTAAAGTTAAGCTAAGTTTAAGTAAAGTCTTATATAACTTTGGCTATATATTAGCTTAACTTTAAGTTATTCGCTATAATATAATTATATCTCTTTTTATAATATAGCTTATAATTCTATCCTTCTTTAAAGCTATTTTATATTAAAGTACGTAATATTACCGTCTTACTTACCGCTTTACGCATAACGTTAATTAGTATAATTATCCTTATTATATATATAATTATATATTAACATTCCTCCTTAAACAACGTTGCGTGATAGTATTAAATATATTATATACTTACTTATTTACGCTGCTATATAGCTTTTAATAGCTTTAAGGTAATATAACGTGCCTCTTTTACTTACTGCCCTTATTAGTACTTAAGGCACGTTTTCCCTTCCTACTACTTACTATTTTTAAGTATAAATACTTTTTCTCTCTCCCTTTTTTCTTTTCCTTTTTTCTTTTTCTTTAATTATTAATCTTTTTATACGCGCGCTTACTTTTATAATAGTTCCGCTATGCTTAGCTTTTATATGTTTACTTTAGTCCTTTATATCCTATCTCCTGCTAGCCTTTAAGCGTCTTTCCGCGCTATGCTTATTAATATACTTAGCGACTATATACTACCGCCTTTATATTAGTCTTTATACTTACCGATATCGCTTAATAAGCAGAGCGCGATATATAGCACTACTATACAGCGCCCCCCCTTTTTTTTTTATATTAAACGTATAGCGTCTCTTAATAGAAATACTTAGTATAAAGCTTATTAAAATTAAGCCTTACTTTATATTTATAATTATTTTACTTATACTTTTACTAGCTTACATTACTTACTTATACGTCTTTATTATTAAACCTTATATAATATAATACTAATACGATATAAGTATACTAGCGATATAATTACCGCTATAAAAGTGCTTTAAGACTATATATTTTAAAAGGCGTTGAAAGACTATTATAATAACCTATATATATATTCTTTAATTCTTAATAAATAGTAAGTACTAAGATATTATTAATAATTATTATAATATATAGAGTTAGCGCGTACTGTTATTACAGCGCGCTAATCTTAAATATACTTTATAATTTAAAGCTAATCTATTAATATTCGCTAATAGTAAGTAGTTTACTTAAGTTAAGTTATAGTTCTTTATATATCTTATTTATATTTCCTTTTTATATTATTATATCTTATTATATCTTGTATATATCTTATTATTATCTATACTTAGTATATAATTTTAGTATATCTTTATTATACTTATTATTTAAAATTATTTTAACGTTTGCTAAGCATAGCCCGAAACTTCTTTTTATTTTTTTTATTTTTCTTCTTTTTCTCCTCTATCCCCTTTATCTCTTGTCTTACTCCTTAGCTTAGCTTATTATTATTTCTTCGCCTTACCCTTATTATTTTAAATTACGTTACTATACCGTCCTTTAAACTTTTTTAAGGCGATTATATCTTAAAAGTCGCTAATTAATTACTAAGTTAAGTTAGCGTACTTATATTACTTTATAAGAACTTAGTATTACTTTCCTCTTTTAATTTATTTTAACTAAGCTTAATAGATCTTTTTTATAATATACTTTAGTTTGTTATCTTCTTAAATTATTAGTAGTAGCTAATAGTTATCGACTACTTAGCTAAGTAAAAGGTTATTTGCGATATAGCGGAGGAATTTTATATATAGTTTTTTATATACCCTCTTAAATATATTAAATTTTACTAAATATAAGCTAACTACTTTTATTATAATATACTTTTAATATAGCTAGTAAAGCTTGTAATAAGGCCTATTTATCGTATATCTTTTTATATTTAACTATATATTGCTTACTTTAAGTCTTTTTATTAATATATATAACTAGTTTACCGTTTTTTTTAATCTTACTTTTAATACGGCGATCGCCGTTTAAAGGAAATTAATAACCTCCCTTATCTTTTACACGAGGCCTTATACGCCTTTTACGTTTAGTATAAGCAGTCCTTTTTTTATATAAATTAAATCGGCTTAATATTATATCTTAATATAGTAAAGAAAAAGCATATACTTATCGTTAATATTACTTAACTATTAAGTGCCGCTTAAGTATAAAGTAGCTATACTTTTTAATCGTCTTACTTTTAGTAAACGTATATAAAAAGGTAGGCTTATATTTTTTAGTTCGCGTACTTTACTACTTTATTAGTTTATAAGTATTAAGCTAAACTAAGTTTCCTTTAAACCTTAGTTTATTAATAGAAGTCCCGCTAAAATTACTTTATTTAGTTCGTCCCCTAATATAAGATAATAAACTTAAGTATTTTATAAAAGCGGAAGATTATAAGAACTTAATAGTATACGCTACTACTTTTATTATTAGTATTGCTTTTAGCGTTATTGCCTTTATTAGCCTATTTATTATTACTTATAGGATTTTCAAGCCTTTCGTTCTTATTAAAGGTAGCTTAACTATAAAGTCTATTATTAAGTATATAAATAGTTATATAGAAGGCGGTAATAGCTAAAAGAGCCCTTTTAAAAGTTGCTTTTATATATAGCCTTTACTATATAGTCCGTTGTTTGTGATAAGCTAGTATACTATTAATGACTAGCCCGGCTAAAAATATATTTAGTCGTTTTAAGAAAAACCTACTAAGTATAATATCTTATCTAGTCTAACTTATATAAATATACCGCTTATTATATACTTAAAGTAGTCGGCTTTTAAGTATGTATTATAAAACTTAAATAGCTATGCCTTAACTTCTTACTTAACTTTTAAGGAGCTTTATAAAACCTTATAATAAAAACGCTTAAAGTCTATACTATAAAAGCTCGCTTAAGGAGATATAATAAATATTATTAATTAAACCCCGCTAAGGGTTTTAAAATATAACTAATATAGCTTAAAAGCCTATTTAACTATAGTTTATAATATTTTTATTTATAAAAAACACGATAAAACTATTAAGCGGATTCTACTAATATTTTTAAAGGATATTTAAGGATTTTTAAAGGATATCTTAACGATACTTTAGCTTATTTTTAACTATAAAAGTACCTTAAAGAATATAGGATAAACTTTTCTATTATTTTTAATAGATATTTAAAGATATTTAAAGGATTTCCTTAATTTTGGTTTATAGTATTTTAAACTAAGCTTATACTTAGTTTATTATATAATTTTATAAAGATATTTACGGTTTATTTATATATTAATACTTAATAGTTAATTAATATAGTTAAAGATCTTAAAAATTAGCTTAAAAAACTAAATATAAAGTAACTAGTTATACTTAAAAGAGAATATAAGCTTTTTATTATTTTTAAACCTTTATATATATTTATATATAGTAATTAGTTTATTATACTAGCTTTATTAGCGGCAATTAGTTTATAGTACCGGCCTTAATTCATAGTAATTAGTCTATAATACTAGCCTTAATTAATAATAATAAATCCGCGCTTTATCCTCTTATTTTTATATTATAAAGCATAGTAAATAATAATATTACCTATGTATCTAAACGGAAATCCTTTTAATATCCACTAAGCTAAAAGCGATTTTATTATACGATTAAGTACTTATCTTATAAGAAGTTAAATACTAAACGATATTTTCTTTAATATAAAGCTCTTATTAGCCTTTAAGTTTAACCTTAATAATTAGCACCTTTTCCTTAACGCGCTTATAATATAACTTTAAGATAAATAAGCTATAAAAGCGGAAAAAGCTATAGCTTTTTAAGTATACTAGTTTAATAATCTCCTTTACCCTTTTTTAAAGTATTATACTATAATAGCTTATAGAGTTAAATAAGATATAAAATAAGTCTTACTTAAGTAAGCTAAGATTGCCGCTTTTTAAAAAGTAACCCGCTTTTAAAATACTAAAAAAGAATAGACAATAAAATAATAAAACTTATATAATTAAGGAAACTAAATTTAGTACTACTTAAATAAATCGATTATCCTTTAAATAAAAAGGTACGGATAAGCTAACCTTAAAACCTTTTAGCTCTTTACCCGCTAAATATCCTCCGGTATAAGCTTATAATAAAGCTACTCTTTCCTTAAGATAATAAGCTTAGCGGATACTTTTACTATATATTGCTAATAAAGTTTAGTTTATAAGCCTTAACTTAAATTCTACCTTAAAAGATACTTAGTAGTTTCCTAGTTAAGTATTGCTATTTAGCCTTATTTACTAAAACTACGTTAATTAAAGCGTTTTTAAAACTCTTAATTAATAAAAATAAGCTTTTTATACTTATAGCCTTATAGTAAATAGGATTTTAAGATATATATAAAACGAAAGGTTAAATACTTAATAAGAGTATTAAGACTAACACCTAAATAATAAGCAATAAAGATATAATAAGCAATACTTTTAATAAGCTAAACTACTTTATACTTAGCATATAGATATTAAGACTAAGTATAACCTTAAGCCCCTTAGTAAGAATAGTATTAATATTAAATAAATAATTCCTTAATTAATTTTAAGTATTGAAAAAAGGAGATATATTTACTAAGCTTTAAGAAAAACCTTAACTATAAGCTAAGGATATAAGAAGATTTAACTTATTAAGACCGCTAAAAGCATTTTTTAAAAAAGTTTAAAAAGATAATAAAGCTAGTATATTTTAAGGAGTAGACCGTTTTATTAACTTTATCTACTAAAACGCTAATAAAAGCGAGACCTATATAGAGAAATTAGCTATTTAATTACCCTCTATCCTTTAAAGAAGCGTAGAGGAATAGTATTTTAAAGACTTTTTAAAACTATGATAAAAAGAGCTTAGTAAGCTTAGTATTAAACTAAGCTAATAAATCTCCGCTTTATAAAAATAGTTTAAAATCCGCTTAAATATAGCGATATATATACTTAATAAGGAGTACTTTACTATTAAAAATATAATAATAAGGTTTAACTTTAAGTCTTAAATATTACGCTTATAATATAAAGCTAAGGCTATATTTTATTTACTAAACTATAAAGCTATAATACTTTACTAAAAACTTAATATCTATTTATAAAGATACTTATACTATTTAATAAGAAATAAGGATATTAATAAAGAAATTAATAAATATAAGGAAATTCCTTTTTAGCTATAAATTAAATATACTTAAAGATCTTAAAAGTACTTATTAGCGCGAAAGAAATAAGTCTAACTTATAAAAAGGCAAGGCTTAATTAGCTATACCTTATATATACTTAAAGGCTAGTTTAAGACGCTTAAACTATTTATTTAAGGCTTATTAAGCCCGCGGGTTATGTTTTTAAACCGCTTGATAAAAGCAGATATACTATAAGCCTTATAGCGTTTATTAAGTTAAGGGAGAAACTTATTTTAATAGCTAAGGATATAAGCCGAGGTCTTCTAGCTTAAAAAGGCAGGGACCTTTAAAACTATATACCTATTAACTTTAAAGCTAAACTAAGTATACCTTATAATTAAAAAAGGAACTATAATAAAGATTAACGACTCTTTAAAATATAAAGAGTATAATAAAAAAAGAGCTTAAAAAGATACTAATAAAAGCTTAAAAGAAACCGCAATCTATATTATAATAAAATTAGTTTAAGAGGCTAATAAGATATAAAGATTTTATAGCAAAGTATTCCCCTTAAAAAATAAGCTTTGTTAATATATTAAAGATAAATACCCCTTTAACCTTAGCTAAGATATTATTATATAAAGACAAAGCTTAGTATAGTTAGTAGTTACTTAAAAGCTATAAAGCGTTGAAATAGTTAAGGCTTTTCTTAATATTTAACTATTAAGCTTTAATAGGCCGTTATAATATCCCTATATACGCTTATTAGTTTACGAAAAAGAAAGGCTTAAAATAAGCATTAAAGCCTATATAGATATTAAAGCAAACTAAAGCTTTATTTAAGCTAACTTAGTAAAAACCTTTTAAGATATAATTATAAACTAATTTTAATAAATTCTTATTTAAAGAGTAAGAAAAACGGCTACAATTAAATAAGTAGAATTTACTATAAAAATTAAAAAAAGGCTAAATAGTAGCCTTATAATAATAATAGTTAAGATTAGCGCTAAAATAGTAAAACGTTTAGCAGTTTATATATTACTTAGCTAGGATTTTTTAGTTTTTTACTAAAAAGACCTTATTAACTTTCTATTAGTTTTAATAATTAAGGCTTATAAAAGGATCGAAGCTAAAGTTAAGATAGTTTAGCTAAGACTAATAATATATTAAGAGGTAATTTCCTTAGTTATTATAATAATTGTAGCTCGTTTTAGCTACGCCTTACTTTTATAAATCTAGGTACCGCTATTAAGGCATAAAGTAATATCCTTTTTTAATAACTTTAAGCTCGCTTAAACGATAATATAAGATTATAAAAGCTTTATAGTAATAAACTATTTTAAGGAACTATTAATACTCTGCTAAAGCTAAAAAGTAAGGATAATTATAAACCTTAATAAGTAGGTTTAGCTATATATAAAGGTTAATATTACTACCTTTTTAGTAAAAGTCCTTATAAAAACCTAAGATAAAATAAACCTTATTAAGGATTTCCTATAAAAAGATCTTATAGTAAACTAAAAGCTTTAAATCGGCGAAACTAAAGACTTACTTAAGCGTACTATTAATTAAGGCATTCGGATTGACGCTAAAGACTTAAAATATAGATTAAAGGTTTAAAATATCTTTTAGTTATTTCCCCGGCTTTAAAAAGATAAAAGAGAAGTATAAATAGATAAGTTTAAATATATATATATTCCTTTAATAAAAGGATAGTAAGACTAAAAAGTCGTATTAAGATTATGTTTATTACGCAAAAAAGATAAAAAGGTAGTAAATAGAATATTTAGCTAGCTAACTAAGTAAGGACGATTAAAATAAGTTTATAGGCCTACCTTATTTATAGCGCCGGTATTTATAATATAAAAGATAGTAAATAAAAAGAAAGAATAATAAGTAGTTATAAACTAATAAGGGATTAATACTATTATTACCTTAAACGCTTACTTAATACCGCTTTAAAGCTATATAATTCAACGCCTTTAAGGAAAAGGGTTTATTAATATAGTAAACGTATAATCGTTTTTTATAAGTTTTTAGTTTACTAAAACTACTAAGAAAGGTTTATAGTTATAAGCTATTATAGGCTAAAAAGATCGCCTATAATACTTATAGGCTTTAAGAGCTTATAAGTATACGTTAAGAGATTTATTAATAACGTTTACTATAAATATTAAGAATATATAGCGGCTTATATTAATAATATTATTATCTATTTTAATATAGCTAAAGAATACTTTTAATACTTTAGGGCAATATTTCGCGCTTTTTACAATTTTATATTACGTTTTTTAAACTAAAGTTCTTTTTAGCGTACTTATTTATAATACTCTTAAGATTTAAAGTAAACGCTATTATCTTAACAAATATAAATAAACGTATATAAGCTTTAAAGAATATTATGTTTATAAAGAACTTTTAATAGCTTAAGAAATAAATTAGGTTTACTAGATAGTAACTTTATATAGTCCCGTATTTTGCTATAAAGGTTAATGTGTTATAAAAATAAAAGATAGAGCTACTTTAAGTAAGATAAGAAGAAAGACTTTTTTTAAGAGCTAAAGATAAGTATAATATATAATAAAGGCCGCTTTTTAGCTTACTTTAAAAAAAGAAAAGGCCTTTATAAATTTTATTAAAAAGCTTACTAAGCTTTAAACGGTTTATTACTTTAACCTTACTTAATAACGATTTATTAAAATTAATATATCTTAAGAATATAAAGTAGTAGCTATAGCTATAAACTTAAAGGAAGGCATAAAATAAGATAAAAAGACTTTACTAGCTTTAACTAAAGTTTAACTTATTATTTACTTAAGCCGCGCCCTTTAAAGTAAAGAACTTTAATATTAGCTTATAAAACTTAAAGTAGCTAGTTTAGTATAAGCAATCTATAAGCTACGTATTATAATACTATTATAAAAACGCTATAAGTAGTCGTCTTTACTAACTATATAAGCACTTATTAAATTATATATTAAAGACTCTTATTTTTTACTAATATAAAATCAAATAATAAGTTAGTCCTTACCTCTTAATACTTAAGCTAATTCCCGCTTAAAGTATACTATATCTTAAGTGTTAAAAACGTTATACTAAACGCTTTTTTATATTTACTATACTAAGATAATAAGCTAGTATCCTTAAACTAAAAAGGGGATTTAAAATATATTTAAGAATATAAGATAACAAACTATATATTCCTTTATATAAAAGTATTAATCGAATTATTACTCCGTTAAAGAATAATAAATAGATATATAAAGGACATATACTACGCTTTATAATATAAGGATAAGGGAATAAGGCGCGGACTAATTACCGCTAGTTAAAGCTAGTACTACGGATTAATTACCGCTAATTAAGGCCGGTACTACGGACGAATTACTATTAGTTAAGCCGGTATTATAAACTAATAACCATATATAAATATATATAAAGGTTTAGAAATAGTAAAAAGCTTATCTATTCTTTAAAGCATAGCTAGCTACTTTATACTTAGTTATTTAAGCTAATTTTAAGGATCTTTAACTATATTTTCTTTTTATTTATTATTAGTATAAAAATAAACGATAAATATCCTTATAAAATTACTTAATAAACTAAGTATAAGCCTAGTTAAAA
Source organism: Ophiocordyceps robertsii (assembly GCA_027405785.1). NCBI lineage: Eukaryota > Fungi > Ascomycota > Sordariomycetes > Hypocreales > Ophiocordycipitaceae > Ophiocordyceps > Ophiocordyceps robertsii. The sequence continues at coordinate 101,254 of JAPEBW010000039.1, read as the reverse complement.
ATACTATAGACTATAATCGGGGAAATCCCTTAAATTTCCTTAAATATGCCTTAATAATTATAGTAAAGTTTATCCTATGTTTTCCGGGGTGTTTTTATAGTTAAAAACGGGTCGAACTATAATTAAGATGTCTTATAAAAATCCTTAAATATCCTTAAAAAATACTAGCGGAATCCGCTTAATAGTTTTTATAGTATCTTTTTTAGTTAAAGATATTATAAACTATAGTTAAATAAGCTTTTAAGCCTATATAGTACGTGCTTTAAGCATTCTTATTACGGGGTTTTTTAAAGCTTTTTAAAAGTAAAGTAAGGAGTTTAAGCATAGCTATTTAAATTCCGCAAAAACTCCTTTAAGTAAGAAAGAAAAGCTAACATCCTTATCGGTTTAAAGTAAAATAAAAGTAAAGGGGGCGCTAAGTAATAGCTTTATAGCGGCGTCTTTATACTATATTAGTAATACGCTATCTTTATTCTTTTAATAGTTTTTTCAGGCTATCCGGCTATAAGTAGCTAAGTAGCTTAAAATAGTAAGTAAGCGGCTATATTATAAATTCTTACTACTTATTAAATTATGCGTTTTCGTTTTATTAAAGCGATTAGTATATTTAGCTAAATCTTATAATAAGGTTTCTAACTTTCCTTTAAGGCGTGCTTTTAAGTACTTATTAAGTAATAAGGAGTCTCCGCGCTAAGGAATATTCGATTTTCTTAGCGGGATATATTATAAAAGATTAGTTTTATTTAAGCCTTATTTTATATTATTATCCTACTTACCCTTTATAACGTTTTTAATCCTCCGCTAAGGTTTTTATATTACTTACTAGCTTTATAAGCCGCTTATAAGCGAGATATTATATCTTACTTATTACCGCTATTATAACTATCCCCCGCTTTTTATTACTAAGCTTTCCGACTAATTATCTATTTTATGCGGCGCTACGACTTATACCTTTCCGCTAACTAATATACGTTAAGCTACTATAAAGGTATTAAGGTAAGAGTAGGCCGTCTTATTAATATTAATAAGTATAGTAAGTATTAAGGTATTAAACGTTTATATTCTTACTTAAAAGCGGGTAATAAAGTCCTTAATAGCCTTAATACCTAACTCCTCGCTCTTAATGTTTTAAATATATTTAATAGTCTTAAAAAACCTTTTTATAAAGAGGACCTTTAAAGTAAGAATATAAAGCACGTAAATGGTATAGTTAATAAGGCGGATATTAAAGCCTAAGAACTTTATCGCTTAAGTTAAAGTTAAGTTATATTTAAACTCTTTATAAGCCTATAAGTAAAACGTAGCGTAGTTTATAGCTATGCGAAAACTTCTAATTATTACAATCTCGTTTTAGGAGTAAAAGCTTATAAAGCTAGGCCTATTAAGGATTATATTAATTACTACTAGCAGCCTTTATAAGATTAAGCGGCGGAGTATATTATAAAGCTAGTTATTACTATTTCCTCTAATTAAGGAGGGATAGCGGATAAATTATAATAAGGCGCTTATTCGCCTTTATATAGCTAAACTAAGCATAGTAGTAAGGGGAAAGAGCGTTTATTAAGCGGGACTAAATAGGTTCTTAAAGCTTATAATAGCTATATGTTAAAAAGAGGATTTTATAGCGCGGGCTAAACCGCGTATAAAGCAAGATAGGGTTTTAGTTATAATAGCTTAAGACGCCGCTATAAACCAAGCTATAAACTAATAAAGCTAGGCCTTAAATATAGAGTTAAAGATAGCGTAAATATCGTTTTAATCGTTTAGTTAAAGCGGGTTTTTACTAGCTATAGTAGCTATTATAAATCTTAAGACTATAATAAAGTTAGTTAACTTAAAGATATTAAGTATTAACTAGTTAATTTATTAATAAAGCTTATTAGCTACGCCTTAAAAAATATATAGGCAGCGGGGGCTTTTAAATAATAAAAGCTAAGCGGGAGGTATAGCTAAGTTATTGCGAAACCGGCCGTTTAAACTACGCTATAGTATAAAGCTAAGAGGTAAGTTATTTAAGTTAAGTATTTAAAGAGGGTAATATAAGTCGTCCTTTATAGTACCGTAATTTAAGTCGAATTTATTAGCTTAAGCGCGGTTATAAAAAGCGGTATAAGTTTATACGGAGGCTTAAGCTTAAAGGTTTTAACTCTCGCTAAGAGACTTAAAGCTATAAAGAATAGCTACCTCGTTTTTATAAAGCTTAAGCGCTTACTTATATACTTTATATTAAAGGCGTAAGGGCTTATAAGAAAGCAGGCTAAAAAGGTCGTTATAAAATAGCTAGTCTTAGTTATAAAAGACGTTAAATAATAAAAGGACTTAAAATAAGAGTATAAAAGATTATAAGCTTAAAATTAAAAAAGCTATATATATAAAGGTAAGTAAGGTATAGCGGGCTAATGCTAGTAGTAAAGGGAAATATAGTTATAAAAAGAAAAAAGAAAAGGGAAAAGGGTAAGCGGTAAAAAGAATTTAAATAAGTATACTATAAGGCTAAAAAGGCCTTATTAATTAAGGTAAAAAGCGTTATATTTTTATTAAAATAACTAATTACTTTAAGCATAGTAAGATATAGTTTTTTAAAACTTTTAGTAGCTTTTAAGTCTTATACTTAAGCCTAACCGCTTAATTCTCTTAGTTAAAGAGTTTCGTATTAAGTTATAAAAGCTATCCGTTATACTTTTATTTAAACTACTTAAATAGCCAACTTCTTTTATGCTTTTTTAAAGGCTTTTACAATCTTTAGTAAGAAGACTACATTTTTATTTACTTATAAGTTTTAGCTGCTTAGCTAGCCTTTTTAAGCTATAAAAAACTCCTTATTTAGCTTTCCGCCGCCTTTCTTTATTATATAGCTTTTTAAGATTCCTTTTACTTTTTACTTATTTAAGTAAAGTATCCTTTTATTTTAAACTAAGCTTAAGCGTATAGCTAGCTTATTTACTAAACGTAGTTATATTATTAAAACGACCGGATAGATATTAAAGGATCTTTTTATATCTAACTAGTATATAAGCTATCTTACTTTAGTAGTAACTTTAAACGGCTTAGTGCGTCTTTTTTAAAGCTTTGCCGGTTTATTATTTATAACGTAATAACTCTTACTAAGCTATTACTAAACTTAATTACTAGGCTTTAATTTTAGCGGGCGGTGTTTCTTATTATATCTATCTTTTATAGCGGCTTAAGTATAAGCGATAACTAACTTAACTTCTTTTTATAAGACTTTTTAGTTTTTATAATAAGCTTATTAAAGGCTATGTAAATTACTAAGAAAAAAAATTGTTAAGGCTAAACTAAAAGGCGATTAGTATATCGGTTTAGTATAAGTTTTGGAAATTAGCGGTAAAAAATCGTAGCGCGATTTTTATAGTTTAGTTTTGCCTTTTTAATAGGCCGTTAGTTTTAAGGTACTAAGTAATAAATATAAGAAGCTTTAATCCGAAGGTTTACTATAAAGTCCGCTAAAATACTAAAGTAAACTTTACGTTTTAATTAAAGATTATCTTTTTTAAAACTCCTTAATAAGCATAAAGTAGCTTAATATATAATACTTATACTTAGTTTTCCGCTATAAACTAGTTTTTACTTAAGATAAGGAGAAATATCTTTAAGAATTTATTATTTATAGTTAGTAAGGTATTAAAAAAGCTCGTTATAAGATCTTTTTATAAGGATTATTTAGCTTAACCTACTAAAAGCTTAATAATAAAGTTTATTACTATTATATAGTATAAAACTAAAAAGCTTAAAATCGGGATAAGCTACTTTAATATCTTACTTTAATTAGTTTAGTTATAATAATAAGCATTATAGCTATTTATAACCTTATTTACGTATTTACTAAGCTATAAGATTAAGAAGCTCTTAGATTAATCTTATTATATATAGGTACGGCTAGTATAAAAATATTTAACGTAAGCGTCTTTAACGATCTCCTTAGCGTAGGCCTTAAGGATATATAGTCTCCGGCGTTTATCGTTTTTTATAAAGTATAATAACTACTATAACTTAAAGAATAGGAGTTTAAGGACACCGTCTTTATTACTAAGCTATATAATAATCTTTACTTACTATATATCCTTTATATATCCGTTAATTATTTTCTAGCGGAGCGGTAATTCGATAAATGCTTTTGCGTAAAGAAATACATAGTTTATCGTCTTATTCTTTTAAATATATTTTAATTCCCCTTCTTAGTTTAAGGATATTAGCTTATCGTCGTAATATAATAAACGTAAAAGAGCGTTTAGTATAACGTTTTTAATGCTTAAGATATAGTATACTTTAAGCGGGAATTAGCTTAAGTATTAAGATATAAGGACTAGCTTATTATTAAATTTTATATTAGTAAAAAATTAAGATTTCTAGTATACGATTTTATAGGTGCTTATATAGTTAGTAAAAATAACTACTTATAGCGTTTTTACGGATAGTACTATAGTGTATAACTTAAAAACTACTTATATTAAACCGACTACTTTAAGCTTTATAGGCTAATATTAAAGCTCTTTACTTTAAAGGGCGCGGCTTAAGTAAATAATAAGCTAGACCTTAGTTTAAGGTAGTAGCGTCTTTCTATCTTCTTTTATACCTTTTGTTAGGTAAAAAGCTATAGCCGCTACTTTATATTCTTAACATATATCGATTTAAATAAATAGTTATTAAGCTAGGTTAAAGTAGTAATTTGTTTAAGGCTTAGTAAGCTTTTTAGTTTAATTTGCTAAGGCCTTTTCTTTTTTTAAAGTAAGCTAAAAAGCGGCTTTTACGGTCTATTAAGCTTATTATAGCCCTTTAAGGGGACTCTTTCTTCCTATCTTACTTAAAGTAGCTCTATCTTTTATCTTTATAGGACGTTAACTTCCTTAGCAAAATACGGGACCGTATAGCATAGCTACTTAGTAAAGCTAATCTATTTCTTAAGTTATTAAAGGTTCTTTAAAAACGTAATATTCTTTAAAGCTTATACGCGTTTATTTATATTTATTAAGCTAATAGCGTTTACTTTAAATCTAAGGAGCTATATAAATAAGTATGCTTAAAAGGGCTTTAGTTTAAATAAGGTAATAATATATTTATAAAAAGCGCGGAATATTACCTTTAAGTATTAAAGGTGTTTTTTAGCTATATCGGAGTAAATAATAATATCGTTAATATAAGACGCTATATATTCTTAGTATTTATAAAAGACGTTATCGATAAATCTTTAAACGTATACTAAGGAGTTTTTAAAGCTTTTAAGCGTTATTAGTAATCTTTTTAGCTTATAATAGCTTATAACTATAAACCTTTTTTAGTAGTCTTAATAAACTTAGAATTAATAGAAAAACTATTATACGTTTACTATATTAATAAACTTGTTTCCTTAAAGGCGTTTAATTATATTGCTTAAAAAGAGCATTAAGCAAGCATTTAAAGTAGTAATAGTATTAATCCCCTATACGTTTATAATTACTTACTCTTTTTCCTTTCCGTTTACTATCTTTTATATTATAAATACTAGCGCCGTAAAGAAAGCTAGCTTATAAACTTATTTTAATCGTCTTTATTTAATTAGCTAGCTAAATATCGTATTTACTACCTTTTTATCCTTATCGCTTAATAAGTATAATCTTAATATAACTTATTACTATTACTATCTTTTTATTAAGGGAATATATATATATTGAAATTTATTTATATACATTACTCCCTTATCTTTTTAAAGGTAAGGAAATAATTTAAGGATATCTTAAACCTTAAATATATATTTTAAGTCCTTAGCGTTAATCTAAACGCCTTTATTAGTAATAAGTTTAAGCAAGTCCTTAGTTTAGCTAATTCTAAGCTTATAAGTTATTATAAGATTTTTTTATAAGAAGTCTTTAGCGGGGTTTATTCTATTCGGATTTTCTATAAAGACTTCCGTTAAAGGAGTAATAGCGTTAAACTCTTTATATAGTTAGAACTATTTATTAAAGTCCGTAATAATACTTACGTTTTAGCTTTAATAAAGTACTAATAGTTTTTTAAAATAGTTTATCGATATAAAGCTCTTATAATTCTTTATTATCGTTTAAGCGAGCTTAAAGTTATTATAGAAAAATATTATATTATGCCTTAATAGCGGCGCTTAAACCTATATAAGTAAGGTATAGCTAAAACTAACTAAAATCGTAATAATAACTAAGTAAAATACCTATTTATATATCGCTAAGCTTAGCTAAACTATCTTAACTTTAGCTTTTATTCTTTTATAAGCCCCGATTTATAAACCCGATAAGGAGTTAATAAGGTCTCTTAAATAAGGAATTAGAAAATCTTAGCTAAGTAATATATTAGCCGCTAAGCGTTTAACTATTTAAGCGCTAATCTTTACTTTTATTACTATAAGGCTACTATCTAACTTTTTTAATATATACGCGGTAAACTCTACTTATTAAATAGTAGCTATCTTTCTTACTCCTTAAATAAGAACTCGTTAAAAGAAATTTATAGTTATATCCTTAAAGGTCTTTATTAAGTTAGCTTAAATAAAGCTTTAGTTTACTTTAGTCTCTATATAAGCTTTAATACTTATTTTAAGCCTTTCCTTTTTATAGATTAATAAGTATACGTAAGAAAATTATAATAGCTTATTAAGGCTTAATAATAAGATAGTAAAAGAAGCCTTAACTATTTTAACGCTTTATAGCTTTAAAACAACTACTTATTATACTAAGCTATATCTTTATACCGCAACGTCTTAGCTAAGGCTAAAGGGGTATTTATCTTTAACGTATTAATAAAGCTTATTTTTTAAGGGGAATAATTCGCTTTAAAATCTATATACTTTCTCGGCCTCTTAAACTAAGTTTACTATAATATAGATTACGGTTTCTTTTAAGCTTTTATTAATATCCGTTTAAGCTCTTTTTATATTATATTCTTCGTCCTTTAAATAATTATTAGTCTTTCTTTTAGTTCTTTCCTTAATTATAAAGTATACTTACTTTAACTTTAGCATTAATAAGTGTATAATTTTAAAGGTTTATTTTCTTTTAAGCCGGAGGATCTTAGCTTCTATCTTTAACTATTTAAATAGGTTTCTCCTTAAACTTAGCGAGCGCTATAAGGGTTATAGTATATCCGCTTTTCTTAAGCGGTTTAAAAATATAACCTATAGCCTTAATAAACTTTTAATAAATAGCTAAGGCGTCTTAAACTATTTTTTAAGTATATATAAGGTATAGCTAGTCGGCCCTTACTTTTTATAAGTTAGACTTATTTTTTTCGCGCTAGTAAGTGCTTTTAAGATCATTAAGTATATTTAACTTATAGCTAAAAAAGAATTTTCTTATATTTATTAATCTATTTATTAATATTCTTATTTCTTACTAAACGTTATTAAGATTCTTATAAATAGATATTAGCCTTTAATAAATTACTATAATTAAGTAGTATAGTTTATAAGGCGCGGCCTTAGCTTTATATTATAAGCGCGATATCTAAGACTTAAAGTTAAACTTTATTATTATATCTTTAATAGTAAAGTATACTTATTAAGTACTTATATTACTATACTTAGGCGGATTTTAAACCTTTTTTATAAGGCGAAGATTAAATAGCATAGTTTAATACTAAGCTCGCTAAGTTCTTTTTATTATAGTTTTAAGAGCTTTCCGAAATACTATTCCTCTATACTTCCTTAAAGGAAAGAGGGTAATTAAATAGCTTATTCGTTTATATAAGCCTTGCCTTTATTAGCGTTTTAGCGAATGAAGTTAATAAAATAGTTTACTCTTCGGAATATACTAGCCTTATTATCTTTTTAAACTTTATTAAAAGATACTTTTAGCGGTCTTAATAAGTTAAATCTTTTTATATCCTTAGCTTATAGTTAAGGTTTTTCTTAAGGCTTAGTAAGCGCGTTTCCTTTTCTTAATACTTAAAAGAGACTAAGGAATTATTTATTGAATATTATTACTATTCTTATTAAAGGGCTTAAGGCTATACTTAATCTTAGTATCTATATGCTAAGTATAAATAAGTTTAGCCTACTAAAGGTATCGCTTACCGCGTCTTTATTACTTATTATTTAGGTCTTAGTCTTAATACCTTTGCTAAGCGCTTAACCTTTTATATTATATATATCTCCGAATTTAGTACGCTATAAGGCCTTTAGTATAAAAGGCTTATTTTTATTAATTAAGAGTCCCGAAAATGCTTAAATTAGTATAGCTATAGTAGATAAAGCTAAATAATAATACTAAACTAAGAAACTACTAAGTATCCTTTAACGCGGATTTTTATTTAAGGCTTATAGACTAAACTTTATTAATAGTACTTAGTAAAAATATCCGCTAAGCTTATTATCTTAAGGAAAGAGTAGCTTTATTATAAGCTTAATCCGGATTGTATTTTATAAGTAAGGAGCTAAAAGATTTTAAAGTCGGCTTATCCTTACTTTTTTTATTTAAAGGAAAATTAATCCGTTTAATTAATACTAAATTTAGTTTACTTAGTAATATAGGTTTTATTATTTTATAGTTTATCCTTTATTAATATTCTAAAAGCGGATTACCTTTTTAAGAGCGGTGGTCTTAGCTTAGCTAAGCGGGACTTATTTTATATACTATTAAGCTTTATACGCTATTATAGTATAATACCTTAAAAAAAGGTAAATAAGATTATTAAACTAGTATACTTAGTAAGGCGCGGCCTTTTTTACTTTTCAAGCTTGCTTATCTTAAAGTTTTATTATAAGCGTGTTAAGAAAGAAGTGCTATTATTAAAGTTAAACTTAAAGGCTAATAAGAGCTTCTTATTAAAGAAAAGATTATTTAGTATTTAACTTCTTAGAAGATAAGTACTTAATTAAGCAATATAGTTGCTTTTAGCTTAGCGGATAATTTAGGGATTTCCGTTTAAATAAGTAGGAATTATTACTATTTACTATACTTTATAGCGTAAGGATAAAAGGATAAAGCGCGGACTAATTACTTTTAATTAAAGCTAGTATTACGGACTAATTACTATTAGTTAAAGCTAGTACTATAAACTAATTGCTATTTATCGGGCTAGTTAAAGAGACTAATTACTATAAATAAATATATATAAAGGTTTAAAAATAGTAAAAGGCTTATCTTTTTTTAAGGTATAGCTAGCTACTTTATACTTAGTTCTTTAAGCTAATTTTAAAGATCTTAAACTATACTATCTTTTTATTTATTATTAGTATATAGATAAACTATAAATATCCTTATAAAATCACTTAATAAACTAAGTATAAGCTTAATTAAAAATACTATAAACTATAGTAAAGGAAATCCTTTAAATATCTTTAAATATCCCTTTAGAATCGCAGTAAGGTTTATCCTATATCTTTTAAGGTGCTTTTAAAGTTAAAGATAAGTTAAACTATAGTTAAGATATCCCGCGGAAATCCTTAAATATCCTTTAAAGATACTTATAAAATCCACTTAGTAGTTTTTATAGTATCTTTTATAGTTAAAGATATTATAAACTTTAATTAGATAGGCTCTTAAGCCTTTTTAATATATGCTTTAAGCGTTCTTATCGCGTGGTTCCGTAAAGCTCCTTAAGAGTAAAGTAAGGAGTTTAAGCATAGCCGTTTAAATTCCGTAATACTCTTTTTCTTTTATGCTAGAAAGCGGCTTTCGCGGTATATTAAGCCCTTTCTTAGCCTTTTAAGGAGACTCCTTCTTCTTATCTTACTTAAAGTAGCTCTATCTTTTATTTTTATAAGATATTGACTTTTGTAGCGAAATATAAAACTATATAGCGTAGCTACTTAGTAAGGCCGATCTATTTCTTAAGCTATTAAAGGATTTTTAAGAACGCGATATCCCTTAAAGCTTATACGCGTTTATCTATATTTATTAAGCTAATAGCGTTTTCCTTAAATCTAAAGAGCTATATAAATAAGTACGCTAAGAAAGACTTAAATTTAAATAAAGTAATATTATAGTTATAAAAAGCGCGGAATACTATTATTAAGTATTAAAGGTGTTTTTCAGCTATATTAAAGTAGATAATAATATCGTTAATATAAGCCGCCGCGTATTCTTAATATTTACGGAGGACGTTATTAATAAATCTTTAAACGTATACTAAAAAGTTCTTAAAGCCTATAAGCGTTATTAATAATCTTTTAAGCCTATAATAAATTATAACTATAAACCTTTCCTAGTAGTATAAATAAACTAAAAACTAATAAAAACATAATTATATGTTTACTGTACTAATAAGCTTCTTTTCTTAAAGGCGTTTAATTATATCGCTTTAAAAAAGGTTTTAAGTAAGCGTTTAAGGTAATAATAGCGTTCATCCCTTATAAGTTTATAACTACTTATCCTTTTTCTTTTCTATTTAATATCTTTTATATTATAAATACCGGAGCCGCGTATAAAGTCGGCCTATAAACCTATTTTTATCGTCCTTATTTAGTCAGTTAGCTAAATATTATATTTACTACCTTTTTATCCTTATTACTTAATAGGTATAATCTTAATATAACTTATTAGTATTACTATCTTTTTATTAAAGGAATATATATATATCCGGATTTGTTTATATATACTACTTCTTTATCCTTTTAAAAGCGGGGAAATAATAAAAGAATATCTTAAACCTTTAATACGAATTTTAAAACCTTAACGTAAATCCGGATACCCTTATTAATAATAAGTTAAAGTAAGTCCTTAGTTCGGCTAATTTTAAGCTAATAGTTTACTATAAGATCCTTTTATAAAAACTCCTTCGTAGGGTTTATCCTATTTAGATTTTTTATAAGGACTTCCGCTAAAAGAGAAATTATATCGACCTCTTTATATAGCTAGAACCTCTTATTAAGGTCTATAATTTTCCTTACCTTTTAGCTTTAGCGGAGTACTAATAGTTCCTTAAAATAGTTTATCGCTATAAACCTTTTATAATCTTATATTATCGTTTAAGCGAGCTTACGGTTATTAAGGAAGAATATTATATTATGCTTAAATAAAAGCGCCTAGACCTATATAAGTAAAGTATAGTTAAAACTAGCTAAAATCGTTATAGTAACTATAAAATTACTTATTTATATATTGCTAGTCTAAGCTTAACTATTTTAACTTTAGCTTTAATCTCTTTATAGGCCTTAATTTATAAGATTAATGAGGAGTTAATAAAGTCCTTTAAATAAGGAACTAAAAAATCTTAGCTTAATAATATATTAGCCGCTTAGCGTTTTACTATTTAAAGGCTAATTCTTACTTTTATAACCGCGAGGCTACCGTTTAACTTTCTTAGTATATATGCGGTAAATTCTACTTATTTAATAGTAGCCGTCTTTCTTACTCCTTAAATAAAAATTTATTAAAAAGGGTTTATAATTACGTCTTAAAAGGTCTTTACTAACTCGGCTTAAATAAGGCTTTAGTTTACTTTAATATCTATATATGCTTTAAAACTAATTTTAAGCCTTTCTTTTTTATAAATTAGTTAGTATATATAAGGAAATTATAATAACTTATTAAAGCTTAATAATTAAACGTTAAAAAAGTCTTAACTATCTAAACGCTTTATAGCTTTTAAATAACTACTTACTATACTAAGCTACGGTTTTATATAATAACGTCTTAGCTAACGTGCTACGCCTTATAGTATAAGAATAAGGGGATAAGGCGCGGACTAATTACCGCTAGTCGGGGCCGGTACTACGGACTAATTACCGCCGGTTACAGCTTGTACTACGGACTAATTACCGCCGGTTAAGCTAGTATAATAAACTAATTACCGTATATAAATATTTATAAGGGTTTTGAAATAGTAAAAAGCTTATCTATTCTTTAAAGCATAACTAGTTACTTTATACTTAGTTTTTTAAGCTAATTTTAAGGATCTCTAACTATACTATCTATAGTGCGTAGATAAACTATAGATATCCTTATAAAATCGCTTAATAAACTAAGTATAAGCTTAGTTAGAAATACTATAAACTATAATTAAGTAAATCCCTTAAATATCCTTTAATATCCTTTTAAAATCGCGGTAAGGTTTATCTTATATCTTTTAATATGCTTTTATAGTTAAAAACGGGTCGAACTATAGTTAGAATATCCTATAAAAATCCTTAAATATCACTTTAAGATACTAGCGGAATCCGCTTAATAGTTTCTATAGTATCTTCTATAGTTAAGGATATTATAAACTATAGTTAAGTAAGCTCTTATCCCGCTATAGTTATATCTTAAAAACCTTAACGGGGTCCGACTAGTAATATTTATTTTATCTCCTTTAGCGAGCTTTTATAATAGATACTTTAGGCATTTTTATTATAGGGTTTTATAAGGCTCCTTAAAAGTAAAGTAAGGAGTTTAAGCATAGCCGTTTAGATTTTATAATAACTCCTTTAAGTAAGATTAAAAAGGCTAACGTCCTTATTAGTTTAAAGTAAGAATAAAGTAAAGGGGGCGCTAAGTAAAAGCTTTATAGTAGCGTCTTTACGCTATATTAATAGTACGCTATCCTTATTCTTTTAATAGTTTTTTCGGCTTATCCGGCTAATAGTATTTAAGTAGCTTAGGATAGTTAGTAGGTAGCTCTTATTATAAATCCTTACCTCTTATTTACTCGTTTATCTTCGTCTTTATTAAGGCGATTAGTACGTCCGGCTAAAACTTATAGTAAGGTTTTTTAACTCTCTTTTAAAGCGTGCTATTTAAGCACTTATTAAGTAAGAAAGAGTCTCCGCGCTAAGGAATACTTAAATTCCCTAGCGGGATATATTATTAAAGACTAGCTTTACTTAGGCCTTATCTTATATTATTATCCTACTTACTTTTCTATACTATTCTTAATCCTTCGCTAAATTTCCTATACTACTTACTAGCTTTATAGGCCGCTTATAAGCAAGATATAATATCCTACTTATTGCCGCTATTATAGTTATCCCTTACTCTTTATCGCTAGGCTTTTTAACTTATTATTCTTTTTATATAGTGCTACTACCTACGCCTTTCCGCTAACTAATACGCGTTTAGCTACTAAGAAGGTATTAAAGTAAAAGTAAGCCGTCCCGCTAATATTAATAAGTATAGTTAGCACTAAGGTATTAAATATTTATATTCCCGCTTAAAAGTAAGTAATAAGGTCTTTATTACCCTTAATACTTAACTCCTTACTTTTAAAGTTCTTAAAGTGCTTAATAGTCTTAAAGAACCTCTTTATAAAGGGGGCCTTAAAGGTAAGAATATAAAGCGCGTAGTTAGTATAGCTAATAAAGCGGATATTAAAGCCTAGGAATTTTATTACTTAAGTTAAAGTTAAGTTACGTTTAAATTCTTCGCGGGCTTATAAGTAAACCTAAGCGTAGTTTATAGCTAGGCGGAAACTCTTAATTATTATAATTTTATCGCTATAATATAGACCTATAAAGCTAAGCTTATTAAGGATCGTATTAGTTACTATTAACGGCTTTTATAAGATTAAGTAGCGGAATATATCGCGAGGCTAGTTATCGCTATCTCCTTAAGTTTAAGAAGGACAACGGATAGACTATAATAAGGCGCTTATACGCTTTTATATAGCTAGGCTAAGTATAGCGGTAAGTAAAAAGAGCGTTTACTAAGCGGGACTAAATAAGTCCTTAAGGCTTATAGCGGCTATAAGCTAAGAAAGGGATTTTATAATATAGGCTTAACCGCGTATAAAGCGAGATAAGGTTTTAGCTATAGTAGCTTAAGACGCCGCTATAAACCTAGTAATAAACTAGTTAAGCTAAGCCTTAAATATATAGTTAAGGATAGCGCGGATATTATTTTAGTCGTTTAGCTAAAGCGGGTTTCTGCTAGCTATAGCGGCTACTATAAATCTTAAGATTATAATAAGGTTAGCTTACTTAAGGGGGTTAATTATTAGCTAGTTATTCTACTAATAAATATTTTTAGCTATACCTTAAAAAATATATAAGCGGCGGGGGCTTCTAGATAGTAAAAGCTAAGTAAGAGGTATAGCTAAGTTGCCGCGAAACCGGCTATTTAAACTACGCTATAGTATAAGGCTAAAAGGTAAGTCGTTTAAGTTAAGTATTTAAAGAGGGTAATATAAGCTATCCTTTATAGTGCTATAGTTTAAGTTAAATCTATTAGCTTAAGCACGGCTATAAAAGGCGGCGTAGGTTTATATAAAAGCTTAAACTTAAAGGTTTTAACTTTTATTTAAGGACTTAAAGCTACGGAGGATAGCCGCCTTATTTTTATAAGGCTTAAGCGCTTACTTATATTCTTTATATTAAAAGCATAAAGGCTTATAGGAGAGCGGGCTAAAAAAAGTAGTTACGGAATAGCTAGTCTTAGCTATAAAAGACGTTAAACGATAAAAAGACTTAAAATAAAAGTATAAGGATTATAGGCTTAAAGTAAAGAAGGTTATATATATAAAGGTAAGTAAGGTATAGCGGGCTATAGCTAGTAGTAAAGGGAAATATAGTTATAAAAAGAAAAAAAGAAAGGAAAGAAAGTAAGTAGCGGAGAGAATTTAAATAAGTATACTATAAAGCTAAAAGGGCCTTATTACTTAAAGTAAACGGCGGTATATTATTATTAAAATAACTTATTACCTTAAGTATAATAAGTTATAGTTTCTTATAACTTATAGTAACTTTTAAGTTTTATACTTAGGCCTAACCGCTTAATTCTCTTAGTTAAAGAGTTTCGTATTAAGTTATAAAGGCCGCGCGTTATACTCTTATTTAAACTACTTAAGTAGCTAACTCTTTTTATACTTTTTTAAAGGCTTTTACGATCTTTAGTAAAAAGACCGCTTTTTCGTTTACTTATAAGTTATAGCTACTTAGCTAGCCTTTTTAAGCTATAAGGAACTCTTTTCTTAGCTTTTTGCCGCCTTTCTTTATTATACGGCTTTATAAGATTCGTTTTACTTCTTACTTATTTTAATAAGGTATCCCTTTATCTTAAACTAAGCTTAAGCGTATAGCTAGCTTGTCCGCTAAGCGTAGTTATACTACGAAAGAAACTAAATAAATATTAAAGGACCTTTTTATATTTAGCCTATATATAAGCTATCTTACTTTAGCGATAACTTTAAACAGCTTAGTATATCTTTTTTAAAGCTTTGCCGGTCTGCTATTTATAACGTAATAGCCCTTACTAAGCTATATCTAAACTTAATCGCGAAGCTTAAATTTTAGCGGGCGGTGTTTCTTATTATATTTATCTTTTATAGCGGCCTAAGTATAAGTAATAGCTAACTTAGCTTCTTTTTATAAGACCTTTTAGTTTTATAAGTATAAGTAGTTACTAAGAAACTAAAAGCTATTATTTATTCTTATCCTTATAATAAGCCTATTTAAGGCCGTATAAATTACTAAGGAGAAGGAATTATTAAGATTAAACTAAAGGGCGATTAATATATCGGTTTAGCGTAAGTCCGGGAAATTAGCGGTAAAGAATTATAGCGCGATTTTTATAGTTTAGTTTCGCCTTTTTAATAAGCTATTAGTTTAAGGGTACTAATCGGTAAATATTAAAAGCTTCGATCTAAAGGCTTATTATAAAGTTTGCTAAAATACTAAGGTAAACTTTACGTCTTAATTAAAGATTATCCCCTTTAAAATCCCTTAGTTAGCGCGGAGTAGCTTAGTATATTACGCTTATACTTAATCTTCCGCTATAAATTAGTTATTGCTTAAGATAAGGAGATATATTTTTAAGAATTTATTAGTTATAGTTAGTAAGGTATTAAAAAAGTTCCTTATAAGATCTTTTTATAAGGATTATTCGGCTTAAACTCCTAAGAGCTTAGTAATAAGGTCTATCCTTATTATATAGTATAAAACCGGCAAGCTTTAAATCGAGATAAGCTACCTTAGCGTCTTACCTTAGTTAGTTTAATTATAGTAATAAGTATTATAGCTATCTATAACCTTATTTATATATTTACTAAGCTATAAGATCGAGAAGCTTTTAAATAGATCTTTTTATATATAGGTGCGGCTAGTATAAAAATATCTAGCGTAAGCATCTTTAACAATCTCCTTAGTATAAGTCTTAAGGATATATAATCTTTAGCGTTTATTATTTTTTATTAAGTATAGCAACCCTTATAATTAAAGGAATAAAAGTCCGGGGATATTATCCTTATTATTAAGCTATATTATAATTTTTACTTACTATATATCCTTTATATATCTATCGATTCTTTTTTAGCGGAGCGGCTATTTAATTAATGCTTTTATATAAAGAAATACGCGGTTTATTATCTTATCTTTTTAAATATATTTTAATTCCCCTTCTTAGTTTAAGGATACTAGCTTATCGTCTTAATATAGTAAACGTAAGAGCGCGTCCGGTATAACTTTTTTAACGCTTAAAATATAGCATACCTTAAGCGGGAATTAGCTTAAATATTAAGACGCGAGGACTAGCTTATTTTTAGATTTTATACTAGTAAAAAATAAGGATTTTTAGTATACGATTTTATAAGTGCTTATATAGTTAGTAAAGATAACTACTTATAACGTTTTAATAGATAGTATTATAGTGCGTAATATACAGACTGCTTATACTAAACCGGCTACTTTAAGCTCCGTAAGCTAGTATTAAAGTTCTCCGCTTTAAAGGGCGCGGCTTAGGTAAATAATAAGCTAGACTTTAGTCCGGGCTAGTAACGTCTTTTTATCCTATTCCGTGCCTTCTTTTAAGTAAAAGGCTATAGCCGCTACTTTATATTCTTACGATATATCGATCTAGATAAATAGTTATAAAGCGGGGTTAAAGTAGTAAATCGTTTAAGGCTTAATAAGGTTTTTAGTTAAAATCGCAAAGGCCTTTTCTTTTTTTAAAGTAGGCTAAAAAGCGGCTTTCGCGGCGTATTAAGCCTATCCTTAGCCCTTTAAGGGGACTCCTTCTTCTTATCTTACTTAAAGTAGCTCTATCTTTCGTTTTTATAAGACGTTAACTTTTTTAGCGAAATACGGGACTATATAGCGTAGCTACTTAATAAGGCCGATCTATTTCTTAAGCTATTAAAGGTTCTTTAAAAACGCGATATCTCTTAAAGCTTATACGCGTTTGTTTATATTTATTAAGCTAATAGCGTCTACTTTCAATCTAAGGAGCTATATAAATAGGTATGCTAAGAAAGACTTTAGTCCGGATAAGGTAATATTATAGTCGTAAAAGGCGCGGAATACGGCCTCTTAATATTAAAGGTGTTCTTTAGCTATATTAAAGTAAATAATAATATCGTTAATATAAGCCGCCGCGTATTTTTAGTATTAACGGAGGACGTTATTAATAAACCTTTAAATATATACTAAGGAGTTCTTAAAGCCTATAAGTATTATTAGTAATCTTTTTAGCCCGCGATAGCATATAACTACAAACCTTTTTTAGTAGTCTTAATAAACTAAGAACTAGTAAAAAAACGATTATACGTTTACTATACTAATAAACTTTTTTCCTTAAAGGCGTTTAATTATATCGCTTTTAAGGGGTATAAAGTAAGCGTTTAAGGTAATAATAGCGTTAATTCTTTATAAGTCTATAACTACTTATCTCTTTTTCTTTTTATTTACCGTTTTTTATACTATAAATACCGGTACTAAGAATAAGGTTAGCCCGTTAACTTATTTTAATTAGCCTTACGCGGTTAGCTAACTAAATATCGTATTTACTACTTTCTTATCTTTATTACTTAATAAGTATAATCTTAATACGACTTATTATTATTACTATCCTTATACTAAAGGAATATATATATATTTAGATTTATCTATATATATTACTTCTTTATCCTTTTTAAAGCAGGGAAATAATTAAAGGATATCTTAGACTTTTAATATATATTTTAAGTCCTTAGTATAGATTTAAACACCCTTTTCGGTAGTAAGTTTAAGTAGGTCCTTAGTTCGGCCGATTCCGAGCTTATAGTTTACTATAAGATCTTTTTATAAAAAGCCCTTAATAGGGTTTATTTTTTCCGGATTCTTTATAAGGGCTTCCGCTAAAGGAGTAGTAGCGTCGACCTTTTTATATAGCTAAAACTGCTTATTAAAGTCCGTAATTATCCTTACTTTTTAGCTTTAGCGGAGTATTAATAGTTCCTTAAAATAGTTTATCGCTATAAAGCTCTTATAATCTTATATTATTATCCGGGCGAGCTTAAGGTTATTAAGGAAAAATATTATATTACGCTTTAACGGCAGCGCCCGGACCTATATAAGTAAGGCGTAGCTAAAACTAACTAAAATCGTCGTAGTAATTAAGTAAATTACCTATCTATATATCGCTAGTCTTAGCTAAGCTATCTTAACTTCGGCTTTAATCCCTTTATAGGCCCTAGCATATAAGACTAATATAAAGTTAATATCTATATAGGCTTTAATACTTATTCCGGGCCCTTTTTTTTATAGATTAATAAGGGTACATAAGTAAATCGTAACGGCTTATTAAGCTTTAACGGCTAGATATTAAAAGGAGCCTTAACTATTTAAACGCTTTATAGCTTTTAAATAACTACTTACTATACTAAGCTATATCTTTATATAGTAACGTCTTAATTAAGGTTAAAAAGGTGTTTATGTTTAATATATCTATAGAGCTTCTTTTTTCAAGGGAATACTTTACTATAAAATTTATATACTTTATTAGCCTCTTAAACTAAGTCTATTATAGTATAGATTACGGTTTCCTTTAAGCTTTTATTAGTATTTAATTAAGCTCTTTTTATATCCTACTCTTTATCTTTTTAATAGTTATCGGTCTTTACTATAGTTCTTTCCTTAGTTATAAGGTATACCTATTTTAGCTTTAGTATTAGCAAGCGTATAGTCTTAAAAGTTCTTTTTTTTAAGCCGGAGGACCTTAGCTTATATTCTTAACTATTTAAATAAGTTTCTCCCTTAACTTAGTAAGCGCTATAAGGCATATAGTATATCCGCTATTACTTAGCGGTTTAAGAATATAACCCGCGGCCTTAGCAAGCCCTTAATAGATAGCTAAAGTATCCCGGACTATTCTTTTAGTATATAAAGGGTATAGCTAGTAAGCCTTCGCCTTTTTATAAGTTAGACCTATCTTTTTCACGCTAGTAAGTGCTTTTAAGATCCTTAAGTATATTTAACTTTTAGCTAAGGAAGAATTTCCTTATATTTATTAATCTATTATTTAATATTCTCGTTTCTTACTAAACGTTATAGTGATTTTTATAAATAGATATTTAGATTTTAGTAAATTACTATAGTTAAGTAGTTTAGCTAGTAAAGCGCGGCCTTAGCCTTATATTTTAAGCGTAATATTTAAGACTTAAAGTCGGATCTTAATACTATATCTTTAATAGTAAAGTAATTCTTATTAAGTACTTATATAACTATATTTAAGCGGATTTTAAACCGTTTTTATAAGGCGGAAATCTATCGTCTTAGTTTAATACTAAGCTCGCTAAGTTCTTTTTATTATAGTTTTAAGAGGTCCTTAGAATACTATTCTGCTATACTTCCTTAAAAAAAGGAGGGCAATTAAATAGCTAATTTATTTATATAAGCCTTGTTTTTACTAGCGTTTTAGTAAATTAAGTTAATAAAACGGTCTACTTCTTAAAATATACTAGCTTTATCGTTTTCCTAGACTTCGTTAAAGAATGCTTTTAAAGGTCTTAATAGGTTAAATCTCCTTATATCTTCGGCTTATAGTTAAGGTTTTTCTTAAGGCTTAATAAGCGTATCTTCTTTTCTTAGTGCTTAAAAGAGGCTAAGGAATTATTTATTTAATATTACTACTATTCTTATTAATAGGCTTAAGGCTATACTTAATCTTAGTATTTATATACTAAGTATAAACGGGTTTAGCCCGCTAAAAGTATTACTTACCGCGTCCTTATCGCTTATTATTAAGGCCTTAGTCTTAAAATTCTCGCTAAGCGTTTAACCTTCTATCTTATACGCGTCTTAAAATCTAGTACGCCGCGGGGCCCTTAGCGTAAGAGGCTCGTTTTTATTAATTAAGAGTCCCGAAAATGCCTTAATTAGCGCGGCTATAGTAAATAAGGTTAAATAGTAATACTAAACTAAGAAACTACTTAGTATCCTTTAAAGCGGATTTCCGGTTAAGGCCCTTAAGCTAAACTTTATTAATAGTATATTATAGAAATATCTACTAAGCTTATTATCCTTAGGAAAAAGTAACTTTAATATAAGCTTAATTTAAAGGGTATTTAGCAAGCGGGGAGCTAAATAGTTTTAAGGTTAGCTTATCCTTACTTCTTTTATTAAAAGGATAATTAATCTATTTAAGTAATGCTAAATTTAGTTTACTTAGTTATATAGGTTTTATTGTTTTATAGTTTATCCTTTCTTAATATTTTTAAAGCAGATTACTTTTTAAAGAGTAATAGTCTTAGCTTAACTAAGCGGGACTTATTTTACGTCTTATTTAGCTTTATAAGCTATCGCGGTATAGTACTTTAAAAAAGGGTAAAGGAGATTATTAAAACGGTATACTTAGTAAGCCGCGGCTTTTTCCGCTTTTACGGCCTGCTTATCTTAGAGTTTTATTACGAGCGCGTTAAGGAAAAGGTACTTATTATTAAGGTTAGACTTAAAGGCTAATAAGAGCTTTTTATTAAAGAAAATATCGTTTAGTATTTAACTTCTTATAAGATAAGTACTTAATCGGGCGATATTATCGCTTATAGCTACCGGATATTTAAGAGATTTCCGTTTAGATAGGTAGGAATTATTACTATTTACTACGCTTTATAGCATAAAGATAAGGGGATAAAGCGTAGAATAATTACCGCTAGTTAAGGCTAGTATTATAAACTAATTACTGCTAATTAAGGCTAGTACTACGGACTAATTACTGCTAGTTAAGCTAGTATAATAGACTAATTACTATATATAAACGTATATAAAGGTTTAGAAATAGTAAAAAGCTTATTTATTCTTAAAGGTATAGCTAGCTACTTTATACTTAATTCTTTAAGCTAATTTTAAGCATCTTTAACTATACTATTTATAGTACGTAAATAAACCGTAAATATCCTTATAAAATCACTTAAGAAACTAAGTATAAGCTTAGTTAGAAATACTATAAACTATAATAAAGAAAATCTATTAAATATCTTTTAATATCCCTTAAAAATCGTAGTAAGGTTTATCCTATATCTTTTAAGGTGCTTTTATAATTAAAAATAGGTTAAACTATAGTTAGGATATCCCGCGGAAATCCTTAGATATCCCTTAAAGATACTAGCGGAATCCGCTTAGTAGTTTTTATAGTATTTTTTATAGTTAAAGATATCGTAAATAATAGTTAAGTAAGCTCTTAACCCTTTATAGTTCTATCCCGGAAACCTTAGCGGGGTCCGACTAATAATATTCGTCGTATCTCCTTATATAAGCCTTTATAATACGTGCTTCGGGCGTTTTTATCGCGGAGTTCCGTAGGGCTCCTTAAAAGTAAAGTAAGGAGTTTAGGCATAGGCGTTTAGATTCCGTAATATAAGGTTAAGGGGGTGTTTATCTTTAATATATTAATAAAGCTTATTCTTTAAAGGAAATGCTTTACTATAAAATCTATATACTTTATTAGCCTCTTAAACTAAGTTTATTATAATATAAATTACGGTTTCCTTTAAGTATTTATTAGTATCCGTTTAAGCTCCTTTTATATTATATTCTTCGTTTTTTAAATAGTTATTAGTCTTTATTATAGTTCCTTCCTTAATTATAAAGTATACCCGCTTTAGCTTTAGCGTTAATAAGTATATAGTCTTAAAGGTTCCTTCTTTCTTAAGCTAAAAAACCTTAGCTTATATCCTTAGCTATTTAAATAGGTTTTTCTCTTTACTTAGTAAGCGGTATAAGGCTTATAATATATCCGCTTTTACTAAGCGGTTTAAAAACATAACCCGCGGCCTTAATAAGTCTTTAATAAATAGTCAAGGCGTCTTAAACTATCCTTTAAGTATATATAAAGTATAGCTAGTCGGCCCTCGCCTTTTTATAAGTTAAACCTATTTTTTTTATACTAGTAAGTACTTTAAAGATCTTAAAGTATATTTAACTTATAGCTAAGGAAAAACTTCCTTATATTTATTAATATATATATTAATATCTTTATTTCCTATTAAATATTATAAAGATTCCTATAAATAGACGTTTAGCTTTTAGTAAATTATAATAATTAAGTAGTTTAGTAAATAAAGCGTAGCTTTAGCTTTATATTATAAGCGCGATATCTAAGACTTAAAGTCGGACCTTATTACTATATCTTTAATAGTAAAGTGCTTTTTATTAAGGACTTATATTACTATATTTAAGCGGAATTTAAACCGTTTTTATAAGGTAAAGATCTATCGGCTTAGTTTAATGCTAAGCTTACTAAGTTCTTTTTATTATAGTTTTAAAAAGTCTTTAAAATACTATTCCGCCGCACTTACTTAAAGGGAAAATGGCAATTAAATAACTAATTTATCTATATAAGCCTCGCTTTTATTAGTATTTAAGCAAAGAAAGTTTATAAAACGGTCTACTCCTTAAAATATATTAGCTTTATTATTTTCTTAAACTTTAATAAAAGATACCTTTAGTAGTCTTAATAAGTTTAATCTCCTTATATCCTCGGCTTATAATTAAGGTTTTTCGTAAGGCTAAATAAGCACGTTTTCTTTTGTTAATGCTTAAAAAAGACTAAGGAATTATTTATTTAATATTACTACTATTCTTATTAAAGGGCTTAAAGATATACTTAATCTTAATATCTTTACGCTAAGTATAGATAAGTTTCGCTTATTAAGAGTATTACTTACTATATCTTTATCGCTTATTATTAAGGTCTTAGTCTTAATACTTTTACTAAGCGCTTAACCTTTTATCTTATATACGTCTTAAAATCTAATATACTATAAGGCTTTAAGAGTAAAAAGCTGATTTTTATTAATTAAAAGTCTTAAAAATGCTTTAATTAGTGCGGCTATAGTAAATAAAGCTAAATAGTAATACTAAACTAAGAAACTACTAAATATCCTTTAAAGCGGATTTCCGGTTAAGGTATATAAACTAAACTTTATTAATAGTATATAGTAAAAATATCCGCTAAGCTTATTATCTTATAAAAAGAGTAGCTTTATTATAAGCTTAATCTAAAGGGTATTTAGTAAGTAAGGAGCTAAAAGGTTTTCAGGATAGTATATCCTTACTTTCTTTATTTAAAGAATAATCGATTTATTTTATTAATACTAAATTTAGTTTACTTAATCGTATAAGTTTTATCTTTTTATAGTCTATCTTTTATTAGTATTTTAAAAGTAAATTACCTCTTAAAAGACGGTAGTCTTAGCTTAGCTAAGCGGGATATATTTTACGTCTTATTTACTTTATAGGCTATCGCGGTATAATACCTTAAAAAAGAGTAAAGGAGATTATTAAACCGGTATACTTAATAAGCTATAGCCTTTTCCGCTTTTATAGCTTACTTATCTTAAAGTTTTTTTATAAGAGCGTTAAGAAAAAGGTGCTTATTATTAAAGTTAGACTTAAAGGCTAATAAAAGCTTCTTTTTAAAGAAAATGTTATTTAATATGTAACTTTTTATAGGATAAGTACTTAATTATGCGATATAATCGCTCTTTACTAAGCGGATATTTAAGAGATTTTTATTAAAATAAGTAGGAGTTACTACTATTTCCTATACTTTAAAGTATTAAAATAAAGAGATAAGGCGCGGATTAATTACTGCTAATTAAGCCGGTATAACGGATTAATTACTATATATAAACGTATATAAAGGTTTAGAAATAGTAAAAAGCTTATCCTTTCTTTAAGGTATAGCTAGCTACTTAATACTTAGTTCTTTAAGCTAATTTTAAGGGTTTTTAACTATACTATCCTTTTATATATTATTAGTATATAGATAAAATATAAATATCCTTATAGAACTACTTAATAAACTAAGTATAAGCTAAATTAGAAATACTATAAATTATAATTAAGGAAATCCTTTAAATATCTTTAAATATCCCTTAAAGATCGCGGTAAAGTTTATCTTATATCTTTTAAGGTGCTTTTATAGTTAAAACTAGGTTAAACTATAATAAAGATATCTCGCGGAAATCCTTAAATATCCGTTAAAAATCGCGGTAAAGTTTATCCTAAATCTTTTAAGGTGCTTTTATAGTTAAAAACGGGTCGAACTATAGTTAAGATATCCCGTAGAAATCCTTAAATATCCCTTAAAGATACTAGCGGAATCCGCTTAGTAGTTTTTATAGTATTTTTTATAGTTAAAGATATTATAAACTATAGTTAAATAGGCTTTTAAGCCTTTAAAGTGCGTGCTTTATACGTTCTTATCGCGGGGTTTTATAAGGCTTCTTAAGATTAAAGTAAGGAGTTTAAGCGTGGCCGTTTAAGTTTTATAATAACATATAATAAGTTAAGATTATTATATAGCTTAGCGATAAAAACGGTATCCTTAAACTCTTATTCCTTTAATTATAAAGGTTACTTTACTTTATAAAGAACAGTAAACGCTAAAGACTATATATCCTTAAGACTTATACTAAGAAGATTATTAAAAACGCTTACGCTTAATATTTTTATACTAGCCGCACTTATATATAATAAGATTTAGATAGGAGCTTCTTAATCTTATAGCTTAATAAATATATAAATAAGGTTATTAATAGCTATAACGCTTATTACTATAAGTAAACTAATTAAAGTAAGATATTAAAGTAGCTTATCTTAATTTAAAGCCCGTTAGTTTTATACTATATATTAGCGATAAACCTTATTACTAAGCTTTTAGCAGTTTAAGCTAAATAATCCTTATAACAGAATCTTATAACTAATACTTTATTAACTATAACTAATAAATTCTTTAAGATATTCCTCTTAACTTTAAGTAATACCTAGTTTATAGCGGAAAACTAAGTATAAGTATTATATATAAAGCTACTTCGCGCTAATTTAATAATTTTAAAAAGGACAATTTTAAATTAAAACTTAAAGTTAACTTTAGTATTTTAGCGGACTTTATAGTAAGCTTTTAAATTAAAGCTTTTTATATTTACTACTTAGTATCTTTAAACTAATAGCTTATTAAAAAGGCAAAACTAAACTATAAAAATCACGCTACGATTCTTTATTACTAATTTCCTAGGCTTATACTAAACTAAGATACTAATTGCCTTTTAATTTAGCCTTAATAATTCCTTCTTTTTAGTAATTTATATAGCCCTTAGTAAGCTTATTATAAAGATAAGAATAAAGAATAGCTTTTAGTTTTTTAGTAACTACTTATCCTTATTAAACTAAGAGGTTTTCTAAAAAGAAGCTAAATTAGCTATTACTTATACTTAGGCCGCTATAAAAATAGATATAATAAAAAACACCGCTTATTAAAATTTAAGCTTAGCGATTTAGTTTAGCTATAGCTTAGTAAGGGTTATTATATCATAAATAGTAAACTAGTAAAACGTTAAGAAAAACGCACTAAGCTATTTAAAGTTACCGCTTAAGTAAAATATCTTATATACTAGTTAAATATAAAAAGGTCTTTATATATATATCTTGTGGTTTTAATAGTATAAATATACTTAATAAATAAGCTAGCTATATACTTAAGCTTAGTTTAAGATAAAAGGATACTTTACTTAAATAAGTAAAAGGTTAAACGAATTTTATAAAGCTATATAATAAAGAAAAGTAGGGGAAAACTTAGAAAGGAGTTTCTTATAGCTTTAAAAAGCTAGCTAAGTAGCTATAACTTATAAGTAAACGAAAAAGTAGTCTTCTCGCTAAAAATCGTAAAAGCCTTTAAGAAAGTATAAAAGAAGTTAGCTACTTAAGTAGTTTAGATAAAAGTATAATACGCGGCCTTTATAGCTTAATATAAAACTCTTTAACTAAGAGAATTAAGTAGTTAGGCCTAAGTATAAGACTTAAAAGCTATTATAAGTTATAGAAAACTTTAACTTACTACGCTTAAGGTAATTAGTTATTTTAATACTAATATACCGCTATTTACTTTAAGTAATAAGGCCTTTTTAGCCTTATAGTTTACTTATTTAAATTCTCTCCGCCCCTTACTTTCTTTCCTTTCTTTTTTTCTTTTATAACTATATTTCTTTATACTACTAGCCTTAGCCCGCTATACTTTACTTACTTTTATATATATAACCTTTTATAGTTTAAGCTTATAATTCTTATGCTCTTATTAAAGGTCTTTTTATTGTTAAACGTTTCTTATAGCTAAGATTAGCTATTTTATAACTACTTTCTTAGCCCGCTCTTTTATAAACCTTTATACTTTTAATACGAAGAATATAAGCGGGCGCTTAAGCTTTATAAAAACAAAGCGGCTATTCTTTATAGTTTTAAGTCTTTTAATAAAAGTTAAAATCTTTAAGTATAAGCTTTTATATAAACCTATATTACTTTTTTTAACCGCGCTTAAGCTAATAGATATAACTTTAAAAATAGTACTATAAAAGATAGCTTATATTACTTTCTTTAAATACTTAACTTAAACGACTTACCCCTTAGCTTTATATTATAGCGTAGTTTAAATAGCTAGTTTCGCAGAAACTTAGCTATACTTCTTCCTTACCTTTTACTATCCGGAAGCCCTTACCGCTTATATATTTTTAAGGTATAGCCGGAAGTCTTTATTAATAAAATAACTAGTAAATACTTAACGCTTTTAAGTTAGCTAACCTTATTATAATCTTAAGGTTTATAGTAGCTATTATAGCTAGTAAGAACCCGCTTTAGTTAAATAATTAAAATAATATCCGCGCTGTTTTTAAATATATATTTAAGCTTAGCTTTACTAGTTTATAGCTTAGTTTATAATAATATCTTAAGTTATTATACCTAAAACCCTATCTTGCTTTATATATAGTTTAGCCCGCGCTATAAAATCCCCCTCTTAGCTTATAGCCGCTATAAGCCTTAAAGACCTATTTAGTCCCGCTTAGTAAACGCTTTTTCTTCTTACCGCTATACTTAGTTTAGCTATATAAAGGTATATAAGCGCCTTATTTTAGCTTATTTACTATCCTTCCTTAACTAAAAGAAATAGTAAAAACTAGCCTTGCGATATATTCCGCCGCTTAATCTTATAAAAACCGCTAATAGTGATTAATATAATCCTTAATAAGCCTAGCTTTATAAACTTATACTCCGGCGATAAGTTTATAATAATTAAGAGTTTCTACTTAGCTATAAACTACGCTAAGTTTTACTTATTAGCTTATAAAAAGTCTAAGCGCGACTTAACTTTAACTTAAGTAATAAATTTCTTAAGTTTTAATATCTGCCTTATTAGCTATACTAACTATACGCTTTATATTCTCGCCTTTAAGGCCCTTTTTATAAAAAGGGTTTTTAAGACTATTTAATATATTTAAAACCTTAAAAGCGAGGAATTAAGAATTAAGGCTATTAAAAACCTTATTACTTATTTTTAAGCGGGAATATAAACGTTTAATACTAAAATATTAACTATACTTATTAATATTAGCGGGACGGCCTATCTTTACTTTAATACTATCTTAATAGCTAAATATATATTAGTTAGTAAAAAGTTATAAGTAGTAGCGCTATATAAAAAGAATAATAGGTTAAAAAGCTTAATAACGTAAAGTAAAGAATAGCTATAATAGTAGTAATAAGTAAGATATAATATCTTGCTAATAAGCGGCTTATAAAGATAGTTAGTAGTATAAGAAACTTAGCGGAGGATTTTAAATAGTATAAAAGGTAAGTTAGATAATAATATAAAATAAGGCTTAAATAAAGCTAGTTTTTTATAATATATCTTATTAAAAAAACGGATATTTTACTACGCCTTATAGCATAAGGATAAAGGGATAAAGCGCGGACTAATTACCGCTAGTTAAGGCCGGTACTATAAACTAATTACTACTAGTTAAAACTAGTACTATAAATTAATTACTACTTGTTAAGCCGGTATAATAGACTAATTACCCTATATAAATATATATAAAGGTTTAGAAATAGTAAAAGGCTTATTTATTCTTTAAAGTATAACTAGCTACTTTATACTTAGTTCTTTAAGCTAATTTTAAGGATCTTTAACTATACTATCTTTTTATTTATTATTAGTATATAGATAAACTATAAATAACCTTATAAAATCATTTAATAAACTAAGTATAAGCTTAGTTAAAAACATTATAAACTATAGTTAAGGAAATCCCTTTAATATCCTTAAATATCCTTTAAAAATTGCGGTAAAGTTTATCTTATATCTTTTAAGGTGCTTTTATAGTGAAAAACGGGTTAAACTATAGTTACGATATCCCGCGGAAATCCTTAAATATCCTTTAAAAATACTAACAAAATCCGCTTAATAGTTTCTATAGTATCTTTTATAGTTAAAAACGTTATAAACTATAGTTAAGTAAGCTCTTAAGCCTTTATAGTAATATCTTAAAAACCTTAGCGGGGTTTAATTAGTAATATTTATTATATCTCCTTAAGCGGGCCTTTATAGTGCGTGCTTTAAGCGTTCTTATCGCGGGGTTTTATAAGGCTCCTTAAAAGTAAAATAAAGAGTCTAGGCATAGCTATTTAAATTCCGTAACAACTCCCTTATGTAAAAAGGAAAGGCTAATATTCTTAATAGTTTTAAGTAAAAATAAAGTAAAGGGGGCGCTAAGTAATAGCTTTATAATAGCGTCTTTATACTATATTAATAGTACGCTATCCTTATCCTTTTAATAGTTTTTTTAGCCTATTTAGCTTATAATAGCCGGATAGCTTAAGATAGTTAGTAAGCGGCTTTTATTATAAATTCTTACTTCTTATTTAATCGTATATCTTTATCTTTATTAAGGCAATTAATATATTTAGCTAAAACTTAAAGTAAAGTTTTTTAACTCTCCTTTAAGGTATATATCTAGGCACTTATTAAGTAATAAGAAGTCCCCGCGCTAAAACAAAGTTTAAATATTTTAATGGGATATATTATAAAGGACTAGCTTTATTTAAGCTTTATTTTATATTATTATCTTACTTACCCTTTACGCTATTTTTTAATCCTTTACTAAATTTCTTATACTACTTACTAGCCTTATAAGCCGCTTATAAGTAAGATATTATATATTACTTATTACTACTATTATAGTTATCCCTTACCTTTTATCGCTAGGCTTTCTAACTTATTATCTTTTTTACGCGGCGCTACTACTTATACCTTTCCGCTAACTAACGCGCGTTTAGCTACTAAAAAGGTATTAAGGTAACGGTAAGCTATCCTACTAATATTAATAAGTATAGTTAGTACTAAGGTATTAAATATCTATATTCCCGCTTAAAAGCGGGTAATAAGGTCTTTAATAGCCTTAGTGCTTAACTCCTTACTTTTAAGGTTTTAAATATCCTTAATAATCTTAAAGAACCACTTTATAAAGGGGGCCTTAAAAGCAAAAATATAAAGCGCGTAGTTAGTATAGTAAATAAAGCGGATATTAAAGCCTAAGAATTTTATTACTTAAGTTAAATTTAAGTTATGTTTAGACTTTTCGTAGGCTTATAAGTAAAACTTAGCATAGTTTATAGCTAGGTAAAAAATTCTAATTATTATAATCTTATCACTTAAGTATAGACTTATAAAGCTAGGCCTATTAAGGATTATATTAGTTATTATTAGCAGCTTTTATAAGATTAAGCGGCGGAATATATTATATAGCTAGTTATCTTTATCTTTTTTAGTTAAGGAGGGACGGTAGATAAACTATAGTAAGGCGCTTATATGCCTTTATATAGCTAGTTTAAGTATTGCGGTAAGTAAAAAGAGCGTTTACTAAGCGGGACTAAATAAGTCTTTAAGGCCTATAGCGGCTATAAGCTAAGAGGGGGATTTTATAGCGTAGGCTAGACTGCGTATAAAACGAGATAAGGTTTTAGCTATAATAGCTTAAGATACCGCTATAAACCTAAGTATAAACTAGTTAAGCTAAGTCTTAGATATATAGTAAAGGATAGTATAGACGTTATTTTAGTCTTTTAACTAAAGCGGGTTTCCGCTAGCTTTAGCGGCTACTATAAAACTTAAGATTATAACGAGGTTAGCTAACTTAAAGGCATTAAGTATTAGCTAGTTATTCCGCTAATAAAGATTTCTAGCTATACCTTAAAAGATATATAGGCGGCGGGGGCTTTTAGATAGTAAAAGCTAAGTAGGAGGTAAAGCTAAGTTACTGCAAAACCGGCCGTTTAAACTACGCTATAGTATAAGGCTAAAAGGTAAGTTATTTAAGTTTAGTATTTAAAGAGGGTAGTATAAGCTATCCTTTACGGTACGATAATTTAAGTTGAATTTATCGGCTTTAGCGCGGTTACGGAAAGCGGCGTAGGTTTATATAAAAGCTTAAACCTAAAGGTTTTAGCTTTTATTAAAGGACTTAAGGTTATAAAAGATAGCCGACTTATTATTATAAAGCTTAAGCGCCCGCTTATATCTTTTATATTAAAGATATAAGGGCTTATAAAAAAGCGGGCTAAAGAAGTAGTTATAAAATAGCTAGTCTTAGCTATAAGAAACGTTAAATAATAAAAGGACTTAAAATAAGAGTATAAAGATTATAAGCTTAAGGTAAAAAAGGTTATATATATAAAAGTAAGCGAGGTATAGCGGGCTATAGCTAGCGGTAAAAGGAAATATAATTATAAAAGGAAAAAAAGAAAAAGAAAAGGGGGGCGGTAAAGAGAATTTAAATAGGGATACTATAAAGCTAAAAAGGCCTTATTACTTAAGGTAAATAGCGGTATATTATTATTAAAATAACTAATTACCTTAAGTATAGTAAGTTATAGTTTCTTATAACTTATAATAGCTTTAAAGTCTTATACTTAAGCTTAACCGCTTAATTCTCTTTATTAAAAAGGTTTATATTAAGTTATAAAGGCTACGTATTATGCTTTTATTTAAACTACTTAAGTAGCTAACTCCTCTTATACTTTTTTAAAGGCTTTTATAATCTTTAATAAGAAGACCGCTTTTTTATTTACTTATAAGTTATAGCTACTTAGCTAGCCTTTTAAAGCGATAAAAAACTCCTTCCTTAGCTTTTTACTGCCTTTTTTTATTATATAGCTTTATAAAATTAATTTTACTTCTTACTTATTTAAGTAAAGTATCCCTTTATCTTAAACTAAGCTTAAGTATATAGCTAGCTCGTCTATTAAGCATAGTTATACTACTAAAACGACCGGATAGATATAAAAAGACCTTTTTATATTTAATTAGTATATAAGCTATCTTCCTTTAGCGGTAACTTTAAACGGCTTAGTGCGTCTTTTTTAAAGCTTTGCCGGTTTATAATCCGAGATATAGTAACCTTTATTAAACTATAGCTAGACTTAATCGCTAGGCTTAAATTTTAGCGGGCGGTATTTCTTATTATATTTATCCTTTATAGCGGCTTAAGTATAGGTAATAGCTAACCTAGCTTCTTTTTATAAGACCTTTCGGTTTTATAAGTATAAGTAGTTATAAAGAAACTAAAAGCTATTATCTATTTTTATTTTATTAATAAGCTTACTAAAGGCTATATAAATTACTTAAGAGAAGGAATTATTAAGGCTAAACTAAAAGGCGATAAATATATTAGTTTAATATAAGTCTAGGAAATTAGCGGTAAAGAATCGTAGCGCGATGTTTTTAGTTTAGTTTTGCCTTTCCGATAAGCCGTTAGTTTTAAGGTATAAAGCGGTAAATATAAAAAGCTTCGATGTAAAGGCTTATTATAAGGTCCGCTAAAATACTAAGGTAAACTTTACGTTTTAGTTAAAGATTATCCCCTTTAAAATCCCTTAATTAGCGCGGAGTAGCTAAGTATATAACGCTTATACTTAGTCTTCTACTAAAACCTAGTTAATGCTTAAAATAAGAAAATATATTTTTAAAGTTTTATTAGTTATAGTTAGTAAGGTATTAAAGAAGTTCTTTATAAGATCTTTTTTTAAGGATTATTTAGCTTAGACTACTAAGAGCTTAATAATAAAGTTTATTATTATTATATAGTATAAAACCAGCGGGCTTTAAATAAAGATAAGCTACTTTAACGTCTTACCTTAATCGGTTTAGTTATAGTAGTAAGTATTATAGCTATCTATAACCTTATTTATATATCTCTTAAGCTATAAGATTAAGAAGCTTTTAAATAGATCTTACTATATATAAGTATAGCTAGTATAAAAATATTTAGTATAAGCGTTTTTAACTATCTCCTTAGTATAAGTCTTAAGGATATATAGTCTTAGGCGTTTATTGTTTTTATAAAGTTTAATAACCCCTATAGCTAAAAGAATAAGTGCTTAAAGATAATATCTTTATCGCTAAGCTACGTAATAATCTTTATTTACTATATATCCTTTATATATCTATTAATTATTTTTTAGCGGAGCGGCAATTTAATTTATACTTTAGTATAAAAGAATATATAGTTTATTATCTTATTTTCTTAAATACGTTTTAATTCCCTTTCTTAGTTTAAAGATACCGGCTTATTATCTTAATATAATAAACGTAAAAAAGCGTTTAGTATAACGTTTTTAACGCTTAGAATATAGTATACTATTAGCGGGAATTAGCTTAAGTATTAAGATATAAAGACTAGCTTATTATTAGATTTTATATTAATAAAAAACAAGGACTTTTAGTATATAATTTTATAAGTACTTATATAGTTAGTAAAAATAACTACTTATAGCGTTCTTATAAATAGTACTATAGTATATAACTTATAAACTACTTATACTAAACCGGTTACTTTAAGCTCTATAAGTTAATATTAAGGCTCTCCGCCTTAAAAGGCGTAGTTTAAGTAAACGATAAGCTAAACCTTAGTCCGGGCTAATAGTATCTTTTTATTTTATTCCGTACCTTCTTTTAAGTAAAAAGCTATAGCCGCTACTTTATATTCTTAAGATATATCGATATAAATAAATATTTATTAAGTTAGGTTAAAGTAGTAAATTGTTTAAAGCTTCGTATGTTTTTTAGTTAGAATTATAAAGGCCTTTTCTTCTTTTAAAGTAAGTTAAAAAGCGGCTTTCGCGGTATATTAAGCTTATTCTTAGCCCCTTAAGAGGACTCCTTTTTCTTATCTAACTTAAAGTAGCTTTATCTTTTATCTTTATAAAATATTAACTTCCTTAGCGAAATATAAGACTATATAGCGTAGCTACTTAGTAAGGCCGATCTATCTCTTAAGCTATTTAAGGTTTTTTAAGAACGCGATATCCTTTTAAGCTTATATACGTTCGTTTATATTTATTAAGCCGATAGTATTTACTTTAAATCTAAAGAGCTATAGAAATAAGTATACTAAGAAGGACTTTAATCTAAATAAGGTAATATTATAGTTATAAAAAGCGCGGAATACTGCTTTTAAATATTAAAGGTATTCTTTAGCTATATTAAAGTAAATAATAATATTATTAATATAAGCCGCCGTATATTCTTAGTATCTTCGGAAAACGTTATCGATAAACCTTTAAATATATACTAAGGAGTTCTTAAAGCTTATAAGTATTACTAATAATCTTTTAAGCCCGTAATAACGTATAACTATAAACCTTTCTTAATAGTCTTTATAAACTAAGAACTAATAAAAAAACGATTATACGTTTTTTATATTAATAAATTCTTTCTTTTAAGGCGTTTAATTATATCGCTTTAAAAAGGCATTTAGTAAGCATTTTAGGTAGTAATAGCGTAAATCCCATATAAGTCTATTACTACTTATCCTTTTTTCTTTCTATTTACTATCTTTTATACTATAAATACTAGTATCGAAAATAAAGTTAGCCTATAAACTCGTTTTAATTAGCCTTATATAGTTAGCTAGCTGAATATTATATTTCCTACCTTCTTATTTCTATCGTTTATTAAGTATAATCTTAATATAACTTATTAATATTACTATCCTTTTACTAAAGGAATACGTATATATTCGGATTTATCTATATATACTACTCCTTAATCCCTTTAAAGGCGGGGAAACGATTAAGGAATATCTTAAACTTTTAATATATATTTTAAGTCCTTAGCATAAATCCGGACGCCCTTATTAGTTATAAATTTCAGCAAGTCCTTAGTTTAGCTAATCTTAAGCTTATAGTTTACTATAAAATCTTTTTAAAAAAGGCCTTAATAAGGTTTATCTTATCCGGATTTCTTATAAAGGATTTAGCTAATAGAGTAGTAGCGTTAACTTCCTTATATAGCTAAAACTACTTATTAAGGTTTATAATTATCCTTACCTTTTAGCTTTAGCGGAGGATAAGTAATTCCTTAAAATAGTTTATTGCTATAAAGCTTTTATAATCTTATATTATTATCCGGGCAAGCTTAAAGTTATTAAGGAAAAATCTTATATTACGCCTTAATAGCGGCGCTTAAACTTATATAAGTAAGGCGTTATTAAAACTAGCAAAAATCGTTATAGTAATTAAGTAAATTACTTATTTATATATCGCTAGTCTAAGCTAAACTATCTTAACTTTAGCTTCGATCTTTTTATAGACCTTAATCCGTAAAATTAACGTAAAGTTAATAAAGTCCTTTTAATAAAGAACTAAAAAGTCTTAGCTAAGCAATATATTAACCGCTAAGCGTTTTACTATTTTAGCGCTAATCCTAACTTTTATAACTATAAGGCTACTATTTAGCCTTTATAATATATATATAGTAAATTCTACTTATTTAACGGTAGCAATCTTTCTTACTCCTTAAATAAGAATTTATAAGGAGGACTTTATAGTTAAATCTTAAATAGTTTTTATTAAGTTAGCTTTAATAAAGCTCCGGTTTACTTTAGTATTTATATAGGCTTTAATGCTTATCTTGGGCCTGTCTTTTTATAAACTAATAAGCGTGTATAAGTAAGTTATAACGGCTTATTAAGGCTTAATAGCTAGATATTAAAAGAAGCCTTAACTATTTAAACGCTTTATAGCTTTTAAATAACTACTTACTATACTAAGCTATATTTTTATATAGTAATATCTTAGTTAAGGTTAAGGGGGTATTTATTTTTAATATATTAGTAAAGCTTATTCTTTAAGGGGAATGCTTTAATATAAAGTCTATATACTTTATTAGCCTCTTAAACTAAGTTTACTATAGTATAAATTACGGTTTTTTTAAGCTTTTGTTAGTATTTAACTAAGCTCCTTTTATATTATACTCTTCGTCTTTTAAATAGTTATTAGTCTTTACTATAGTTCCTTCCTTAATTATAAGGTATACCCGTTTTAGCTTTAGCTTTAATAAGTATATAGTCTTAAAGTTTCCTTTTTTCTTTTTAGCTAAAGGACCTTAACTTATATTCTTAGCTATTTAAATAGGTTTCTCCTTTATTATAGCGAGTGCTATAAGGCCTATAATATATCCGCCCTTACTAAGCGGTCTAAGAACGTAACCTATAGCTTAAGCAAGCCCTTAATAAATAGCTAAGGCGTTTAAAACTATCCTTAAAGTGCGTATAGGGTATTGCTCGTCGGCCCTCGCCTTTTTATAAGTTAGACTTATTTTCTTCGCGCTAGTAAGTGCTTTTAAGATCCTTAAGTATATTTAACTTATAGCTAAGAAAGAATTTCCTTATCTTCGGTAATCTATTTATTAATATCCTTATTTCCTACTAAACGTTATAAGGATTTTTATAAATAGATATTTAGCTTTTAGTAAATTATTATAGTTAAGTAGTTTAGCTAATAAAGTGCGGCCTTAGCTTTATATTATAAGCGCGATATCTAAGACTTAAAGTTAGATCTTATTACTATATCTTTAATAGTAAAGTGATTTTTATTAAGTGCTTATATCGCTATATTTAAGCGGATTTTAAACCGTTTTTATAAAGCGAAGATCTATTAGCTTAGTTTAATACTAAGCCTAACAAGTTCTTCTTATTATAATTATAAAAGGTCCTTAAAATACTATTCCGCCGTACTTCCTTAAAATAAGGAGGGCAATTAAATAGCTAATTTATCTATATAGGCCTTACTTTTATTAGCGTTTTAGCGGATAAAGTCGATAAAATAGTTTACTCCTTAAAACGTACTAGCTTTATTATCTTCTTAGACTTTATTAAAGGATACTTTTAAAGATCTTAATAAGTTAAATCTCCTTATATCCTTAGCTTATAGTTAAGGTTTTTTTTAAGGCTTAGTAATTATATCTTTTTTTCTTAATACTTAAAGGAGACTAAGGAATTATTCGTTTAATATTATTACTATTTTTATTTAAGGGCTTAAGGCTATACTTAATCTTAGTATCTACGCGCTAAGTATAATTAGGTTTAGCCCGCTAAGGGTATTGCTTACCGCGTCCTTATTGCTTATTATTAAGGTCTTAGTCTTAATATTCTCGCTAAGCGCTTAACCTTCTATCTTATACGTATCCCGGAATCCGGTACGCTGCGGGGCACTTAGCGTAAAAGGCTTATTTTTATTAATTAAGAGTCTTAAAAATGCTTTAGTTAGTCTAACTATAGCGGATAAGGCTGAATAGTAATACTAAACTAAGAAACTACGAAGTATCCTTTAAAGCGGACTTTTAATTAAGGTCCTTAAACTAAACTTTATTAATAATATATAGTAAAAATATCCGCTAAGCTTATCGTCTTAAGGAAAGAGTAACTTTATTATAATCTTAATCCGGAGGGTATTTAATAGGTAAGGAGCTAAATAGTTTTAAGGTTAGCTTATTCTTACTTCTTTTATTTAAAAGATAATGAATTTATTTAGGTAATACTAAATTTAGTTTACTTAGTTATATAAGTTTTATTATTTTATAGTTTATCTTTTATTAGTATTTTAAAAGCGGATTGCCTTTTAAAAGGCGGTAGTCTTAGCTTAGCTAAGCGGGATTTATTTTATATCTTATTTAGCTTTATAGGTTATTATAGTATAGTACCTTAAAAAAAGGTAAAGGAGATTATTAAACTAATATACTTAGTAAGCTATAGCTTTTTCCGCTTTTATAGCTTACTTATCTTAAAGTTTTATTATGAGCGTATTAAGGAAAAGGTACTTATTATTAAGGTTAAACTTAAAAGCTAATAAGAGCTTCTTATTAAAGAAAATATTATTTAGTATTTAACTTCTTATAAGATAAGTACTTAATTATATAATATATTCGCTTTTAGCTTAGCGGATATTTAAGGGATTTCCGTTTAAATAAGTAAGAATTACTACTATTTACTACGCTTTATAGTATAAAAAAAAGGAGATAAAGCGCGGACTAATTACCGCTAGTTAAAGCTAGTACTACGAACTAATTACTGCTAATTAAAGCCGGTACTACGGACTAATTAATATTAATTAAGCCGGTATTATAAACTAATTACTATATATAAAGATATATAAAGGTTTAGAAATAGTAACAAGCTTATTTATTCTTTAAAGTATAGCTAGTTACTTTATTCTTAGTCTTTTTAGCTAATTTTAAGGATCTTTAACTATATTATCTTTTTATTTATTATTAATTTATAAATAAACTATAAATATCCTTATAAAATTACTTAATAAACTAAGTATAAGCTTAGTTAAAAATACTATAAACTATAATTAGGGAAATCCCTTAAATATCCTTAGATATCCCTTAAAGATTGTAGTAAAGTTTATTTTATATCTTTTAAAGTGCTTTTATAGTTAAAAATAGTTTAAACTATAGTTAAAATATCCCGCGGAAATCTTTAAATATCCCTTAAAGATACTAGCGGAATCCGCTTAGTAGTTTCTATAGTATTTTTTATTATTAAAAACGTTATAAACTCTTATTAAGTAAGCTCTTTAGCCTTTATAAGTATATCTTAAAAGCCTTAGCAAGGTCTAATTAAGAATATTCGTTATATCTCCTTAAGTAGGCCTTTATAGTACGTGTTTTAAGCGTTCTTATTATAAGGTTTTATAAAGCTCCTTAAAAGGAAAGTAAGAAGTCTGGGCGTGGCCGTTTAGATTCGATAATATATTCCTTAGCGCGGAGACTTCTTACTACTTAATAAGTGCTTAAACGTATACTAAAAAGAAAGTTAAAAGCCTTATTACTAGTTTTAATTAAATATATAAATCGCTTTAATAAAATAAAAATATATAATTAAATAAGTAATAAAGATTGATAATAAAACTACTAACTTATAATTTTTAGCTACTTAACTACTATTAGCTAAAGAAAGCGAAGAAAACTATTTAAAAGATAAAGATAGTATATTATTAATATAATATAAAGATACTGCTATAAAGGTATTATTTAGCGCCCCCTTTACTTTATTTTTACTTAAAACTAATAAGGGTATTAGCTTTTTTTATTTACTTAAAAGGGTTATTATAAAACTTTAATAGCTATACCTAGACTCCTTACTTTACTTTTAAGGAGCTTTATAAAACCTTAAGATAAAAACGCTTAAAGCACGTATTTTAAAGGCTCGCTTAAAGAGATATAATAAATAATATTATTTAAACCCCGCTAAGGTTTTTAAAATAGAACTATAAAGGCTTAAAAGCCTATTTAATTATAGTTTATAACGTTCTTAACTATAAAAAACACTATAAAAACTACTAAGTAGATTTTGCTAGTATCTTTAAGAGATATTTAAAGATTTTTATAGGATATTTTAATTATAGTTTAGCTTATTTTAAATTATAAAAGCACCTTAAAACATATAAGATAGACTTTACTATAATTTTTAAAGGATATTTAAGGATATTTAAAAGATTTTCTTAATTTTAGTTTATAGTATTTCCGACTAAGCGTATACTTAGTTTACTAAGTGATTGTATAAGAATATTATAGTTTATCTATATATAAATGATAAATAGTAAGATAGTATAATTAAAAATCCTAACAATTAGCTTAAAGAACTAAGTATAAAGTAGCTAGCTATGTTTTTAAGAAAAGATAAGCTTTTTACTATTTTTAAACCTTTATATATATTTATATTTAGTAATTAGTCCGTTATATTAGCTTAATTAGCAGTAATTAGTTTATATTACTAGCTTTAGCTAGCGATAATTAGTTTCTAGTACCGGCCTTAATTAGTAGTAATTAATCTACGCCTTATCTATTAATCTTTATACTATAAGGCGTAGTAATATATCTCTTTTTTAAGGTTATAAGGTTATAGTACTATAAGGGAGTAAAATATACTCTCCCGCAGCCTATAGGCCAAATACAGCATAGATAACACATAAAATAAATACGCTGAAATATATATTAAATCCGCTATACAATTTTGCATACTATACATATTTCCTTGTATTATTCCACCCACATATAAGCAAGATATAAGCAGATTAGGAAGAGGTGTGTGTGGAGAATATATGCATAATCCGTGCTAAGTCGCTGCGCCACCTCGTATTCTTTATAGGATTAATCCCTAGGCTTATAAATACAATATTAACCTAATAACAGCTATTAGCCTACTATGCATAACTGCGCTAGATAGGGGGCTCTTTTCTAAATTATTTAAGTTACGTATAGCTTAGGAATTGTCTATATAAGGAAGCCTTAGTCCCCCCTTTACCTTAAATAGATTATTAACCTTATATATACATATCTTACCTATTTCTTTACCTTTTCGCACACTTTTTACATCTCTATAATCCCCTTACTCGTAGCTACAAGCCTGCTCTCTCCTATACCTATTTGCTCCTTAATTAGTACTAGCATATTTTAAAATGCCTTTAAAATAAATTTCAACGCAGCTTAGTGCTTATTAGTTTATAAAAGGGTTTTATCCTTTTTATAAAGGCTATTAAAGCACTATAAGGCCTTAGTATAAAGCGGGATAAAAGTATAATTATAATTTACAAACTTAAAAAAGCTTTAAACAACCTTTATATTTCTTAGCGCTTATTATATTTAAATAGCTTAAATCTTCTTTAAGTTATATTTAACCTTACCTTTAGCTTATATAATAAGACTTAAGTGCTTTACCTTTTTTATTATAAAGTCGTATTTTTATAAGTTTAGTATAAGGCCTGCCTTATATAGCTTTTTAAGTACCTTTACTACCTTATCTTTATAGTTATAAAGCGACTTTAATAAGTAAATTAAAACGTTATTTATATACGCTATAACGCACTTATAAAAGTAGTCTTTTAGCACTTAGTTAATATAGTATTTAAAGGTAGCTAGCGTCCTTATAAGGCTAAACAAGTATACTTACTACTTAAATAATCCGAACTTTATTTAAAAGACCGTTTTAAACTTCTTGCTTTCTACGATTTTAATCTTATAAAACGCTAGAATAATATTACGTTTTAAAAACTAATATACCTTACTATTAAGGGCCTACATATTCTTAGT
Source organism: Ophiocordyceps robertsii (assembly GCA_027405785.1). Classification (NCBI taxonomy): domain Eukaryota; kingdom Fungi; phylum Ascomycota; class Sordariomycetes; order Hypocreales; family Ophiocordycipitaceae; genus Ophiocordyceps; species Ophiocordyceps robertsii. Next base: position 60,926 of record JAPEBW010000039.1, on the reverse strand, counting down.
TTAGTAGTATATAGCTAAATAATTGTTTATTTAAAGCTAAGGAGGGAAGGGGAAATCTTTACTTAAGTTATATAGCTTCTTACTTTATAAAAGTCGCTTAAATAACCTATACTAAAGTTAAGTTTAAGTTAAAGTTAGGCCGAATTTAAGTAAAGTCTTATATAACTTCGGCTATATATCGGCTTAACCTTAAGTTATTTACTATAATATAACTATAGCTTTTATTATAATATAGCTTATAATACTATCTCCTTTTTAAGCTATAATATATAAAGGTATATAACGTCGCCGCCTTACTTACCGCTCCGCGCTTAATATTAATCGGTATATTTATTTTTATCGTACTTGTAATCGCATATTAATATATCTCCTTAAATAATATCGCGCTATAGCGTTAAGTATATTTTACGCTTACTTATTTACGCCGCTATATTACTTTAAGTAGCGCTAAGGCGGTATAATATGCCCCCTTTCCTTACTACCTTTATTAGTGCTTAAGGTATATCTTACCTTCCCGCCGCCCGCTATCTTTAAGTATAAATACTTTTTCTCTCTTTATTTTTCCTTTCCTTTTTTTTTCTTTAATTATTAATCTTTTTACGCGCGCGCTTACTTTTATAATAGCTCCGCTACGCCGCGCCTTAATATATTTACTTTAGTCCCTTATATCCTATCTCCCGCTAGCTTATAGGCGTCTTCCCGCGCTATACCTCTTAGTACGCTTAGCGATTATACGCTACCCCCTGTATATTTATTCTTACGCTTACCGCTATTGCTTAATAAGCGGAGCGCGATATATAGTACTACTTTATAGCGCCCCCCTTACTTTATATATATTAAATATATAGCGTCTTTTAATATAAATACTTAGTATAAGCCTTATTAAAATTAAGCCTCTTTTTATACTTATAATTATTTTACTTATACCTACGCTGGCTTATACTATTTACTTATACGTCCCCGTTCTTAAACTTTATACGATATAACGCTAATATAATATTAGTATATTAGCGATATAATTGCCGCCGCGGAGGCGCTTTAAGACTATATATTTTAAAAAACGTTTAAAGATTATTACTTTAACTTATATATATATTTATTAATCCTTAATAAATATTAAGTATTAAGATATTATTAATAATTACTTTAGTATATAAGGTTAGCGCGTGCCGCTATTATAGCACGCTAGGCCTAGATATACCTTAATATTTAAGGCTAATCTATTAGTATTAGCTAGTAGTAAGTAGTTTACTTAAATTAAGTCGTAGTTCTTTATACGTCTTATTTATATCTACTTTATATCTTATTATATTTTATTATATCTTATATCTATCTTATCGTTATCTATACTTAGTATACGTTTATAGTATATCCTTATTATGCTTATTATTTTAAATTGTTTTAACGTTTACTAAGTATAGCTTAAAACTCCTTTTTATTTTTCTTAGTTTTTTTATTTTTCTTTACTATCTCCTTTATCTTTTCTTTTACTCCTTAGCTTAGCTTATTATTATTCCTCCGCCTTACCCTTATCGTTTTTTATTATATTACTATACTATCCTTTTTACTCTTTTAAAGCGATTATATCCTAAAGGTTATTAATAAGTTACTAAGTTAAGTTAGCGTACTTATACTACTTTACGAGGACTTAGCGCTACCTCCCCCTTTAATCTATTTTTATTAAGCTTATTAAATCTTCTTTATAATATATATTAGTTTATCGTTTTCTCCGATTATTAATTGTAGCTAATAGTTATTAACTACTTAGCTAAGTAATAAGTTATTCGCCGCGCGGCAAAAGAATTCTATATATAGTCTTTTATATAACCTTATTAGTATATTAAGTTTTACTATATATAAGCTAACTACTTTCGTTATAATATACTTTTAGTATAGCTAATTTAGCTTCCTATAAGGCTTATTTATAGTACACTTCCTTATATTTAACTATACCTTATTACTTACTTAAAGTCTTTTTATTAGTATATATAACTAGTTTACTATTTGTTTTTATCTTACTTATAACGCGGCGATCGCTATTTAAAAGAAGTCGGCGACCTTTTTTATCCTTTATATAAAGTCTTATATGCCTTTTATATTTAGTATAAGCGGTCCCTCTTTTTATATAATCTAAATTAGTTTAATATTATATTTATATATAGCGAAAAAGGGGCTTATACTTATTATCGATATTACTTAGTTATTAAGCGCCGCTTAAGTATAAGGTAGCTATGCCTTTTAGTTATCTTACTTATAATAAACGTATATATAAAGGTAGGCCTATACTTCTTAGTTTCCGCGCTTTATCGCTTTATTAGTCTACGGGTAATGTTACGGAATCTAAACGGCTACGCCCGGACTCCTTACTTTACTCTTAAGGAAGCCCTACGGAACCCCGCGATAAGAACGCCTAGAGCATATACTATAAAGGCTCGCCCGAGGAGATACGACGAATATTACTAGTCGGACCCCTTTAAGGTTTCCGGGATATAACTACGGAGGGTTAGGAGCTTACCTAACTATAGTTTACGACGTCTTTAACTAAGGGAGATACTATAGAAACTATTAAGCGGATTCCGCTAGTATCTTTAAGGGATTTTTAAGGATTTCCGCGGGATATCTTAACTATAGTTCGACTTATTTTTAACTATAAAAGCACCTTAAAAGATACGGGATAAACCTTACCGCGATTTTTAAAGGATATTTAAGGATATTTAAAGGATTTCCCTAACTATAGTCTATAGTATTTTTAACTAAGCTTATACTTAGTTAGTTAGGCGATTTTACGAGGATATTTATAGTTTATTCTATATATTACGGATAGTATAGTTAAAGATCCTTAAAAGTAGCTTAAAGGACTAAGTATAAAGTAGCTAGCTATACCTTTAAGAATAAATAAGCTTTTTACTATTTTTAAACCCCTATATATAATTATATATAGTAATTAGTTTATTATACTAGCTTAACTAGCGGTAATTAGTCCGTAGTACCGGCCCCGATTAGCGGTAATTAGTCCGCGCCTTATCCCCTTATCCTTATACTATAAGGCGTAGTAAATAGTAGCAATTCCTACCTATTTAAACGGAAATCCCTCGGATATCCGCTAAGCTAAGAGCGACTATATCGCACGATTAAGTACTTATCTTATAAAAAGTTAGATACTAAATAATATTATTTTTAGTAAGAAGCTCCTATTAGCCTTTAAGTCTAACCTTAATAATAAGCACCTCTTCCTTAACGCGCTTATAATAAAACTCCGAAACGAGTAGGCCGTAAAAGTAGAAGAGGCCGCGGCCTACTAAGCATACCGGTTTAATAATCTCCCTTACCCCTTTTTAAGGTACTATACCGCGATAGCCTATAAAGCTAAATAAGACGTAGAACGAGTCCCGCTTAGCTAAGCTAAGACTACTACCCTTTAAGAGGCAATCCGCTTTTAAAATACTAATAAAAGATAGACTATAAAACGATAAAATCTATATAATTAAGTAAACTAGATTCGGTATTACTTAAACGGATTAATTATCCTTTAAATAGAAAAGGTAAAGATAAGCCGACCTTAAAACTATCTAGCTCCCCGCTTACTAAATACCCTCCGGATTAAGCCTATAATAAAGTTACTCTTTCCTTAAGACGATAAGCTTAGTAGATATTTCTACCGCGTACTATTAATAGAGTTTAGCTTAAGGGCCTTAACCGGAAATCCGCCTTAAAGGATACTTAGTAGTTTCTTAGTTTAGTATTACCGTTTAGTATCGTCTATTATAGCCGCGCTAATTAAAGCATTTTCGGGACTCTTAATTAATAAAAACAAGCCTCTTACGCTAAGGGCCTTATAGCGCACTAAATTCCGGGATACGTATAAAACGGAAGGTTAAGCACTTAGCGAGAGTATTAAAACTAAGACCTTAATAATAAGCGATAAGGACGCGGTAAGCGATACCCTTAGCGGGCTAAACCTATCTATACTAAGCGCGTAGATACTAAGACTAAGTATAGCCTTAAGCCCCCCGGTAAAAATAGTAGTAATATTAAACGAATAATTCCTTAGTCTCTTTTAAGCACTAAGAAAAGAAGATATGCTTATTAAGCCCCGGGAAAAACCTTAACTATAAGCTAAGGATATAAGGAGATTTAACCCGTTTAGACTTTTAAAAGCATCCTTCGATAAAGTCTAAGAAGATAATAAGGCTAGTACGTTCTAAGGATTAGACCGTTTTATTAACTCTATCCGCCGAAATGCTAATAAAGGCAAGGCTTATATAGACGAATTAGCTATTTAATTGCCCTCCTTCCTTTAAGGAAGTGCGGCGGAATAGTATTTTAAGGACCTCTTAAAACTATAATAAGAAGAACTTAGTAAGCCCGGCGTTAAACTAGGCCGATAGATATCCGCCTTATAAAAACGGTTCGGAATCCGCTTAAATATAGCAATATAAGCACTTAATAAAAAGCACTTTACTATTAAAGATATAGCTATAAGATCTAACTTTAAGTCTTAGATATCGCGCTTATAATATAAAGCTAAGGCCGCGCTTTACTAGCTAAACTACTTAACTATAATAATCTACTAAAAGCTAGATATCTACTTATAAGAATCCTTATAACGCTTATTAAGGAATAAGGATATTAATAAATAAATTAACGAATACGAGGAAATTCTTCCTTAGCTATAAGTTAAATATACTTAAGAATCTTAAAAGCACTTACTAGCGCGAAAGAAATAGGTCTAACCTATAAAAAAGCAAGGGCCGACTAGCTATACCCTATACGTACTTAGAGGATAGTCTAGGACGCCTTAGCTATCTATCGAAAGCTTACTAAGACTAAGGGTTACGTTTTTAGACCGCTTAGTAAAGACGGATATACCTTAAGCCTTATAGCGCTCGCTAAGTTAAGGAAAAAACCCGCTTAAATAGTTAGGAATACGAGTTAAGGTCCTCTAGCTTATAAAAAAAAGGACCTTTAAGACTATACGCTTACTAACGCTAAAGCTAAAATAGGTATACCCCGCGACCGAGGAAGGAACTATAGTAAAGACTAATAACTACCTAAAAGATAAAGAGTACGATACGGAAGGAGCCCGGTCGGACACCGACAAAAGCTTAAAGGAAACCGCAATCTATACTATAGTAGACTTAGCGTAGGAGGCTAATAAAGCGTGCGGATTTTGCGGCAAAGCATTCCCCTTAAAGAATAAGCTCTACCGATACGTTAAAGATAAAAACCCCCTTAACCTTAGCCGAGACGTTGCTATATAAAGACATAGCTTAGTATAGTAAGCAGTTATTTAAAAGCTATAAAGCGTTTAGATAGTTAAGGCTTCCCTTAACGTCTAGCTATTAAACCTTAATAAGCCGTTACGATTTACCTACGCACGCCTACTAGTCTATAAAAAAAAAGGGCCCGGGATAAGTATTAAAGCCTATATAGACACTATTGCAAACCGAAGCCTTATTTAAGCCGACTTAGTAAAGACCTTTTAAGACGTAACTATAAACTCCTCTTAATAAATTCCTATTTAAGGAGTAAGAAGAATAGCTACTATTAGATAAGCGGAATTTACCGCTTATATACTAAAAAGGCTAAATAGTAGCCTCGCGGTTATAAAGGTAAGGATCGGCGCTTAGATAGTAAAACGCTTAGCGGCTAATATATTGCTTAGCTAAGACTTTTTAGTTCCTTACTTAAAGGACTTTATTAACTTTATATTAGTCTTACGGATCGGGGCCTATAAAGGGATTAAAGCTAAAGTTAAGATAGTTTAGCTAAGACTAACGATATGCAAACGGGTAATTTACTTAGTTACTACGACGATTCTAGCTAGTTCTAGCTACGCCTTACTTATATAAGTCCGGGCGCCGCTATTAAGGCGTAATATAATATTTTTCCCCGATAACCTTAAGCTCGCCCGGATAATAATATAGAATTATATAAGCTTTATAGCGATAAACTATTTTAAGGAACTACTAGTGCTCCGCTAAGACTAAAAAGTAAGGATAATTACGGACCTCGATAAGTAGTTTTAGCTATATAAGGAGGTTAACGCTACTACTCCCTTAGCTAAAGCCTTTATAGAAAATCTAAATAGAATAAACCTTATTAAGGACTTCCTATAAAAGGATCTTACTATAAACTATAAACTTAAAATCGGCCGAACTAAGGACTTACCCGAACTTACTACCGATAAGGGCGTCCGGATCTACGCTAAAGACTTAAAATACGTATTAAAAGTCTAAGATATCCTTTAATCGTTTCCCCGCCTTTAAAAGGATAAGGGAGTAGTATATATAGACGAATCCGAATATATACGTATTCCTTTAGTAAAAGGATAGTAATACTAATAAGTCGTATTAAGATTATACTTATTAAGCAATAAAGATAAAAAGGTAGTAAATACGATATTCGGCTAGCTAACTACGTAAGGCTAATTAAAACGAGTCTATAGGCTAACCCTATTCGCGGCGCTAGTGTTCGTAATATAGAAGATAGTAAACGGAAAGGAGAAAGGATAAGTAGTTATAGACTTACGGGGGATTAACGCCGTTACTACCTTAAACGTATACTTAATGCCCCTTTAAAGCGATATAATTAAACGCCTTTAAGGAAAGAAGTTTATTAATATAGTAAACGTATAATCGTTTTTCTATTAGTTTTTAGTTTACTAAGACTACCGGGAAAGGTTTACGGTTATAAGCTATCGCGGGCTAAAAAGATTATTAATAATACTTATAGGCTTTAAGAACTCCTTAGTATACGTTTAAAGGTTTATCGATAACGTCCTCCGTAAATACTAAGAATACGCGGCGGCCTATATCGACGATATTATTATCTACTTTAATACGGCTAAAGAATACCTTTAATATTTAGAGGCCGTATTCCGCGCCTTCTACGACTATAATATTACCTTATCTAGACTAAAGTCCTTCTTAGCGTACCTATCTATATAGCTCCTCGGATTTAAGGTAGACGCTATTAGCTTAATAAATATAAATAAACGCGTGCGAGCCTTAAGGGATATCGCGTTCTTAAAGAACCTTTAATAGCTTAAGAAATAGATCGGCCTTACTAAGTAGCTACGCTATATAGTCCCGTATTTTGCTAAGGAAGTTAATATCCTATAAAAACGAAAGACGGAGCTACTTTAAGTAAGATAGGAAGAAGGAGTCCCCTTAAGGGGCTAAGGATAAGCTTAATACGCCGCGAAAGCCGCTTTCTAGCCTACTCCGGAAGAAGGAGAGGCCTTCGCGATTTTAACTAAGAAACTTACCGAGCTTTAAACGATTTACTACTTCGACCCCGCTTAATAACTATTTATCTAAATCGATATATCCTAAGAATATAGAGTAGCGGCTATAGCTTTTTACCTAAAAAAAGGCATAGAATAAGATAGAAAGACGCTACTAGCCCGGACTAAGGTCTAGCTTATCGTTTACTTAAGCCGCGCCCTTTAAAGCGGAGAACCTAAATACTAGCCTACGGAACTTAAAGTAGCCGGTTTAATATAGGCAGTATATAAGCTATATACTATAGTACTATCCGTAAAAACGCTATAAGTAGTTATCTTTACTAACTATATAAGCACCTATAAAATTATATACTAAAAATCCCTATTTTCTACTAATATAAAATCTAACGATAAGCTAGTCCTCGCGTCTTAATACTTAAGCTAATTCCCGCTTAAGGTATGCTATATCCTAAGCGTCGAAAACGTTATACCGGACGCGCTTTTATATCTACCGCACTAAGACGATAGGCCGGTATCCTTAAACTAAGAAGGGGAATTAAAACGTATTTAAAAAGATAAGATAACGGACTACGTGTTCCTCTATATAAAAGCATTAATCGAATTACCGCTCCGCTAAAAAATAATCAATAGATATACGGAAGATATATAGTAAGCAAAAATCATAGCGCAACTCGGCGATAAGGATAAGGTCTTTAGACTCTTATTCCTTTAGTCGTAAAGGTTGCTATACTTTACGGAGAACGACGGACGCCGGAGACTATATATCCCTAAGACCTACGCTAAGGAGATTATTAAAAACGCCTACGTAAGATACTTTTATGCCGGCCGCACGCGTATATAGTAAGACCTATTTAAAAGCTTCTTAATCCTATAGCTTAGTAGATATATAAATAAGGTTATAGATAGCTACGATACTTACTACTATAACTAAACTAACTAAAGTAAGACGCTAAGATAGCTTATCTTAATCTAAAGCCCGCTGGTTTTATACTATATAATAGCGATAGACTTTATTACTAGGCTCTTAGTAGTTTAAGCCAAACAATCCTTATAAAAAGATCCTATAAGGAACTTTTTTAATACCTTACTAACTATAATTAATAAATTCTTAAAAATATATCTCCTTATCTTAAGCAATAACTAGTTTATAGCGGAAGACTAAGCACGAGCGTTATATACTAAACTACTCCGCGCTAATTAAGGGATTTTAAAGGGGATAATCTCCGACTAAGACGTAAAGTTTACCTTAGTATTTTAAAGGACCTTATAGTAAGCCTTCGGATCGAAGCTTTTTATATCTACCGCCTAGCACCCTTAAACCGATAGCTTATTAAAAAGGCGAAACTAAACTATAAAAATCGCGCTACGATTCTTTACTGCTAATTTCCCGGACCTATACTAAACCGATATACTAATTGCCTTTTAGTTTAGCCTTAATAATTCCTTCTCCTTAGTAATTTACGCGGCCTTTAGTAAGCTTATTATAAGGATAAGAATAAATAACGGCTTTTAGTTCCTTAATAACTACTTATACCTATAAAACCGGGAAGTCTTATAAGAAAAAGCTAAGTTAGCTATTGCTTACGCTTAAGCCGCTATAAAGGATAGATATAATAAGAAATACCGCCCGCTAAAATTTAAGCTTAGCGATTAAGTCTAGTTATAGCTTAGTAAAAGCTATTATATTGCGGATAGTAAACTAGCGAAGCTTTAAGAAAGACGCACTAGGCCGTTTAAGGTTACCGCTAAAGTAAGATAGCTCGTATACCGGTTAGATATAAAAAGGTCCTTTAATATTTATCCGGTTATTTTAGTAGCATAACTACGCTTAGCGGATAAGCTAGCTATACGCTTAAGACTAGTTTAAGATAAAGGGATACCTTACTTAAACGAGTAAAAAGTAAAACGAATCCTATAAAGCTATATAATAAAAAAAGGCAGCGGAAAGCTAAGAAAGGAGTTTTTCGTAGCTTAAAAAAGCTAGCTAAGCAGCTATAACTTATAGGTAGATAAAAAAGCGGTCTTCTCGCTAAAGATCGTAAAAGCCTTTAAAAAAGCATAAGAGGAGTTAGCTACTTAAGTAGTTCGGATAAGAGCATAACGCGCGGCTCTTATAACTTAATATAAAACTCTTTAACTAAGAGAATTAAGCGGTTAGGCCTAAGTATAAGACTTAAAAGCTGCTATAGGTTATAAGAAACTATAACTTACTACGCTTAAGGTAATTAGTTATGTTAATAATAATATACCGCCGTTTACCTTAAGTAATAAGGCCCTTTTAGCTTTATAGCATACTTATTTAAATTCTCTCCGCCGCCCGCCCTTTCTCCTTTCCTTTCTTCCTTTTATAACTATATTTCCCTTTACCGCCGGCTATAGCCCGCCGCACCTCGCTTACTTCTATACGCATAACTTTCTTTACCTTAAGCCTATAATCCTTATACTCCTATTTTAAGTCCTTTTATCGTTTAACGTCTCCCGTAGCTAAGACTAGCTATTCCGCAATTACTTCTCTAGCCCGCTCTCTTATAAGCCTTTACGCCTTTAATACGAAGGATATAAGCGAGCCCTTAAGCTCTATAGAAACGAGGCAGCTATTCTCTATAGCCTTAAGTCCCTTAGCGAAAGTTAAAACCTTTAAGTTTAAGCTTCCGCATAAACCTACGCCGCCTTCCGTAGCCGCACTTAAGCTAACGGATTCGACTTAAACTACGGTACCGTAAAAGATAGCCTATACTACCCTTTTTAAATACTTAACTTAAACGACTCGCCTCTTAGCTTTATGCCGTAGCGAGGTTTAAATAGCCGGTTTCGCGGTAACTTAGCTATACCTCTTGCTTAGCTCTTACTATCTAAAAGCCCCCGCCGCCTATATATTTTTTAAGGCGTAGCCGGAAATCTTTATTAGCGGAATAACTAGCTAATACTTAACGCTTTAAGGTTAGCTAACCTCGCTATAGTCTTAAGATTTATAGTAGCTACTATAGCTAGCGGAAACCCGCTTTAGCTAAACGACTAAAACGATATCCGCGCCGTCCTTAATTATATATCTAAGGCCTAGCTTAATTAGTTTATAGCCGGGTTTATAGCGGCATCTTAAGCGACTATAGCTAAAACCCCATCTCGCTTTATACGCGGTCTAGCCCGTGCTATAAAATCCCCTTCCTAGCCTATAGCTATAATAGGCTTTAAGGACCCGTTTAGTCCCGCTTAGTAAACGCTCTTCCCGCTAGCCGCTATACTTAGCCTAGCTATATATAGGCGCACGAGCGCCTTATTGCAATCTATCCGCCGTCCTTCTTTAACCGGAGGAGATAGCGATAACTAGCCTTATAATATATTCCGCCGCCCGATCTTATAAAAGCCGCTCGTAGTAACCGATACGATCCTTAACGGACCTAGCTTTATAGGCCTATACTCCGGCGACGAGATTATAATAATCGGGAGTTTCCGCCTAGCTATAAACTACGCTAAGTTCTACTTATAGGCCCGCGAAGAGTTTAAACGCGACCTAACTTTAACTTAAGTAATAAAGTTCTTAGGCTTTAATATCTACCTTATTAGCCGCACTAACTACGCGCTCTATATTCTCGCCCTTAAGGCCCCCTCTATATAAAGGTTCTTCGAGACTATTAAGCACGTTTAAAACCTTAAGAGCGAGGAGTTAAGCATTAAGGCTATTAAGGACCTCGTTACCCGCTTTTAAGTAGGAATATAGACATTCGATACCCCGGTGCTTACTATACCTATTAATATTAGCGGGACGGCCTACCCTTACCTTAATACCTTCTTAGTAGCTAGGCGCGCGTTAGTCGGCGGAAAGGCGTAGGTAGTAGCGCCGTATAAGAAAGATAATAGGTTAAAAAGCCCGGCGATAGAGAGCGGGGGATAACTACGATAGCGGTAATAAGCAGGATATAATATCTCGCTTATAGGCGGCCTATAAAGCTAGTAAGTAAAACGGGAGACTTAGCGGAGGATTAAAAAAAACGGCGTAAGAAAGATAAGTAAGATAATAATACGAGATAAGGCTCGAATAAAAGCTAGTTTCTTATAACGTGTCCCGCTAAGGAACTTAAGCATTCCTTAGCGCGGAGACTCCTTATTACTTAGTAAGGGCCTAAACACACGCTTTAAAGGAGAGTCGGAAAAACTTTACTATAAGTTTTAGCTAGACGCACTAATCGCCTTAATAAGAATAAAGACGGCATACTATTAACACGGCGTAAAGACGCTATTACGAAGCTATTACCTAGCACCCCCTTTACTTTATCCTTACTTTAAACTAATAAGGACGTTAGCTTTTCTTTCTTACTTAAAGGAGTTATTACGGAATCTAAACGGCTACGCCCGGACTCCTTACTTTACTTTTAAGGAAGCCTTACGGAACCCCGCGATAGGAACGCCTAAAGCACGTACTATAAAGGCTCGCCTAAGGAGATACGACGAATATTACTAGTAAGACCCCTTTAAGGTTTCTAAGATATAACTATAAAGGGTTAAGAGCCTACTTAACTATAGTTTACGATATCTTTAATTAAAGGAGATACTATAAAAACTATTAAGCGGATTCCGCTAGTATCTTTAAGGGATTTTTAGGGATTTCCGCGGGATATCCTAACTATAGTTCGACCCGTTTTTAACTATAAAAGCACCCCGGAAGATATAGGATAAACCTTATCGCGATTTTTAAGGGATATCTAAGGATATTTAAGGGATTTCCTTAACTATAGTTTATAGTATTTTTAACTAGGCTTATACTTAGTTAGTTAGGCGATTTTATAAGGATATTTACGGTTTATTTTACGTATTATAGATAGTATAGTTAAAGATCCTTAAAAGTAGCTTAAAGGACTAAGTATAAAGTAGCTAGCTATACTTTTAAGAATAGATAAGCTTTTTACTATTTCTAAACCCTTATATACGATTATATATAGTAATTAGTCCGTTATACTAGCCCGACTAGCGGTAATTAGTCCGCAGTACCGGCCTTAACCGGCGGTAATTAGTCCGTAGTACCGGCCCCGACTAGCGGTAATTAGTCCGCGCCTTGTCCCCCTATCCTTACGCTATAGGGCGTAGTAAGTAATAAGCTAAACTTAGTTTCTTTTAGACTTTAATTTAATAGTAAAACTCCCGCTAAAAATATCTTATTTAGTTTATCTCTTAATTTAAGATAATAAACTTTAGTATTTTATAAAAGTAAAAGTAAGATTATAAAAACTTAATAGCGTACGCTACTACTTTTATTATTAGTATTACTTTTAGCGTTATCGCTTTTATTAGCTTATTTATTATTACTTATAAGTTCTTTAAGCCTTTAGTTTTAATTAAAAGTAGCTTAACTATAAAGTCTATTATTAAGTATATAAATAGCTATATAAAAGACAGTAATAGCTAAAAAAAGTTTCTTTAAAGTTACCTTTAAATATACCCTTTATTATATAGCCCGTAGTTTATAATAAGCTAGTATACTATTAATAACTAGCTTAGCTAGAAAAACTCTTAAGCTAGTATTAAAGGCGTCCCTTTATACTTAAAGTATCCTACCGCTATTAAGTTATATATTCGCTAAGCGATTAATACTTAAAGCTTATTTAGCTCTTTATTCTCCCCTTCTTTAAGGTATAAAGCCTTACTTAGCACTTAAAGGCGGTCTTTAAAGCGAAGGCGCCTTTTTATATTAATTATATACTTACTTACTTAAACTTTTAATTACTATTTAAAGGTAAGCGACTAGTTGCCGTTTTATACTACTTAAAATACTACTTAGTACTCTTTATCTTTTTATAATATCGCTATTAATCGCTTTTAAATTTCTTACTTATTAAATATATAAGCCGATTATCCTTATTCCTTAAGTATATTTTAGCTTAAGTTTAAGTTAAGTTTTAGCTAAACTTTGCTTTTATTCGCCCCGCTTTTATCTTAAGGTATAAGGTTGTCCGCCTTACTTATATAAGCGATTAACCTTATATTTTCCTCCTTAACTTATATTCTCGCGATAATACGCTTTTTTTATACTAATTATCCTAGGAGGTTTATATATTTTCCGCTAAGGGGGACTTAATATCCTATTAGCTATACGCTATTTAAGATTATTTAAACTACGCGTCTTAACCCCTTTTTATTAAATGCCCCTTTTAGCTTTTTTTAATCGCGGCGTGATAAAGCATTAAGTATTATTACTAACCTCTTTAAGTAGTACTTTAGTATAAAGTTATATAAAGTAAGCTTTATTACTTATTTACTTTACCTCTTATTTAACTTCCTTTTTATTATTAAGTACTTTAAATTCTTATAGTTTATTAGTACTATAAACGTTAGTATATTACGTAACTCTACCCCTTAAAAGTCTAAGTATCGTATAATTATAAGTAACTCCTTATTATAAATTAAGTAATTATTCTCCGCTATATTAAGTTATTTTAAAAAGAAACTTACTAATTATTATATCTTATTTAGTCTTACTTATATTAGTATATTGCTTATTATATACTTAAAGTAGTCCGCTTTTAAGTATATCTCCCTTTTAAGGTTATATAGCTATAATACTAACATATTATAAAATGCCTTTTAGATAAATTCGAACGTAGCGTAGTGCTTATTAGTCTATAAAAAGGTCGCGTTCTTTTTATAAAGTCTATTTAAGCACTATAAGGCCTTAGCGTAAAGCGGGATAAATATATAATAGTAATTTATAAACTTAAAGAAGCTTTAAACGCCTTTTATATTCTTTAGCGCTTACTATATCTTAATAGCTTAGATTTTCTTTAAGTCGTACTAAACCTTACCCTTAGCTTATATAATAAAACTTAAGTACTTTACTTTTTTCGTTATAAAGTTATATTCTTATAGGTTTAGTATAAAGCTTACTTTTTATAGCTTAATAAGCACCTTCGCTACCTTATTTTAATAGTTACGGAGTAACCTTAATAAGTAAATTAAGATATTATTTCTATACGCTATAACGAACTTATAAAGGTAGTCCTTTAATACTTAGTTAATATAGCGTTAAAAAGTAGCCGGCGTTCTTATAAGGCTAAATAGGCATACTTACTAATTAAATAAGTTAAACCTCGTTTAAAAGGCCGTCTTAAACTTATAGCCCTCCGCGATTTTAATCTTATTAAACGCTAAAATAATATTAAGTTTCGTAAACTAATATGCTTTTATTAGTATGCTTACTATTTTTATAATTAATAGTAGCGTATACTAATCCCTTTTCGTAATTATATTTAAGGCTTAGTAAGTATAGTAAAAGTATAAGCGGCTATTAGCCTTTCTTATAAATAATACTAGCGCCGCGGCTAACAAACTACTTAGCTAAATAAGGTTTACTTTTAGTAGCTCGTTTAAAGTCTTTTAAAGGATAAGGAGTTCTTCCTTTAATATATTATAAAAGGGCCTTTATAATAGTAGCGGCTCCTTACTATCCTTATTTAAAGCAAGGTAGATTTTTTAGTTTACGCATAGTTAAAATAAGGGCTACTTAAGCGCCTTTACCCGTGCGAAAAGGTTTAAATAGGCTTATAGTGCCTAAGCTAAGATATAGTTTACTAAGTTAATAAGCGTTTTTAGTTAAAAGGCCCTCTTTACGTTTATTATCGTAATTGCCTTTATATTAAGCGCTTATTATCGCCCTTAGCTATCTTTTTAAGCCTTTTCTTATTAGCACTCCGCCGCGTAGATAAAGGCGCTTACTAGCTTCGCTTCTTAGATATTCGCGATCTTTATAGCTTCTTTTAACCTTTAAAAGCTAATTAAAATCCCCGCTTTTTTATACTAAATCTAGTCCCTTTTAGCGTTATAAACTACCTCGTTTTTCTTTATTTATAGTCTTTTTAAGAATATATTATAGCTTAACTTTAATACTATATAAGCAAATATCTATTTTATATACTTATTAATATCTATCTTAAACGCTACAATCTCCTTTATTTAAAGCGTTAATACGTTTTTTAAGAAAGGCTATAGTAGCCTCCTTATCCTATCCGTAAAAGCTATTTATAGCTTTATTACTACCCCCTTACTTATTATAGTATAGTAGTTATAGCTTATATTTATAAGTATATTAAGCCCCTTCTTTTTATTAATACTAACTTTAAGTAGTACTAAGTTTAGTATAAGGTGCTTTTTTATTAACTTTTCAGCTATTTACTATTTCTCTTTCTTTTTTAATACTTAACCTTGCGTTAAGGTTCCTTTTTTCTTAAATCGGAATTTACTTTAATTACCTCCTTAGCTATAACTACGGCTACCTATAAGGTTCCTTCTTTCTTCTTTTTATAAAAACGGGCGATATACCTTATTATTTTATAAGCGAAACACTTTTATATATTAAGCTAGCTTTATCCTCCTTTTAGCTAGGTTATAGCGTTAATATTACTTATTAAGGTATTGCCTTTTAAGTCTTTTTAGTCTTAAGTCGCCCCCTTTATTACTTTCTTCTAGCTTTAAAATAGCTACTTAGTTTACTTAACTCTTTTTAGCTTTACTACGATCTACGCTACTTAATTAGTATACTCTAAGAAGCTTAAGGTTAAAAGGTTAACTATCGCGAGTGCTTCTTTAAAGCGAAGTCTTAAGGCGCCTTTTAAAAATACGATCTATTTATCGCATAACTACGACCCCCCTCCCGCTTTAAAGAGCCTTTATTTAAACTTAAGGAGGAACGCTATAAATATTTAGTTCTCTTCTTATTTAATTATATAGATAGCTACCGCCGCTTATAATTAAATATTAACGTTAAGGTAGATTAGTTTAAGGTACTTAAGGAATTCCTATTAATTATAACCTCGATTTATATTAATACTATAATAAGTCGCTATCGTTTACTATAGCCTTATATTTAAGTAGTTCTAGATTAAGTAAAAAACCTCCTTTAAGCTTAAAAAAAAGTTTTAGTTAATCTTATACTTTTCTTATATATATTATGCTTAAGGCGTGTTAAGGGCCTACGTATACTTAGTTTAGTAGCACGTAGCCGAATAATTGTTTATTTAAAGCTTAAGAGGGAAAGGGGAAATCCTTATTTAAGCTACATAGCTTTATACTTTATAAGGGTCGCTTAAGTAGCCTATACTTAAGTTAAGTTTAAGTTAAACTTAAGCTAAGTTCGGGTAAAGTCTTATATAACTTCGGCTATATATTAGCTTAACTTTAAGTCGTTCGCTATAGTATAACTATAGCTCTTCTTATAATATAGCCTATAATACTATCCCCTTTTTAAGCTATCGCGTACCGGGGTATATAATATCGGCGCCCTGCCCCCCCCGCTCCGCACTTAGCGTTAATCGGTATAGTCGTCTTTATCGCGCTTATAATTATACGCTAACGCCTCCTTTAAATAACGTTATATTAAGGCGTAAGATATATTATACGCTTGCCTATCCGCGCCGCTTCGTTATCCTTAATAGCGCTAAGGCGGTATAATATATCTCCTCCGCTTACCGCTAATATTAGTGCTTAAGGTATATCTTTCTTACCCGCTGCTTATAGTCCTTAAGTATAAATACCTTTCCTCTTTTCTTCTCCTTTTTTTCTTTTTTTTCCTTTTTTAATTACTAATCTATCTATACGCGCGCCCCCTCTTATAATAGCTTCGCCGCGCCGCGCCTTAATATATCTACTATAACCCCCTAGGCCCTATCTCCCGCCGTATTATAGGCGTTTACCCGTCTAGCGCCTCTTAATACGCCCGGCGACTATATATTACCGCCCTTATATTAGTCTTCGCGCCTGCCGTTATTACTTAATAAGCGGAGCGCGATATATAGTACTACTATATAGCGCCCCCCTTACTTTATATATATCGGACGTATAGTATCTCTTAATATAGATACTTAGTATAAGGCTTATTAAAATTAAGCCTCGCCCCGCGCCCGTAATTATTTTACTTACGCCTACGCTAGATCGCGCTATTTACTTATACGTTCCCGTTTTTAGACTACGTGCGATACGATATTAATGCGATATTAGTATACTAGCAATATAGTCGCCGCCGTAAACGCGCTTTAAGATTATATATCTTAAAAGACATTTAAGGATGACCGCGCTAACCTATATATACGTTCTTTAATCTTTAATAAATACTAGCTAAAAGGATATTACTAATAATTACTATAGTATACGAAGTTAGCTTATACTATTACTATAGCGCGCTAGGCCTAAATATACCTTAATATCTAAGGTTAATTTATTAGTATTAGCAAGTAGTAGATAGTTTACTTTAATTAAGTTATAGCTCTTTATATATCCTATTTATATTTACTTTATATCTTATTATATCTTATCGTATCCTTTATCTATCTTATCGTTATCTACGCTTAGTGCGCGTTTATAGCGTATCCTCCTTATGCTTATTATTTAAAATCGTCTTAATATCTACTAAGCATAGCCCGAAACTTCTTTTTATTTTTCTTAGTTTTCCTCCTTTTCTCCGCTACTTCCCTTATCTTATTCCTTACTCCCCGGCATAGCTTACTATCGTCCTTCCGCCTTGCCCCCGTCGTTTTTTATTATGTTACTATATCGTCCCTTAAATTCCTTTTAGGCGATTATATCTTAAAAGTCGCTAATTAGCTACTATATTAAGTTAGCGTACCTATACTACTTTACTAAGACTTAGCGCTATCTCCCCCTTTTAATCCGTCTTTACTAAGCTTACTTAATTTTCTTTATAACGTACTTTAGTTTATCGTTTTCCTTAATTACTAGTAGTAGCTAGTAATTATTAACTACTTAGCTAAGTAAGGGGTTATCCGCTATATAGCGGAGGAACTTTATATATAGTCTTTTATATACCTTCCTTAGTATATTAAGTTTTACTATATATAGGCTAACTACCTTTATTATAGTATACTTTTTATATAGCTAGTTAAGCTTTTAGTAAGGCCTATTTATAGTATACTTCCTTATATCTAGCTATACCTTATCGCTTACTTAAAGTCTTTTTATTAGCGCACGAGACCGGTTCGCTTTCTCCTCTTACCTTACTTATAACGCGGCGATCGCCGTTTAAAGAAAGTCGGCGACTTCCTTTATCCTTCGTGCGAGGCTCTATACGCTCTCTATATTTAGTATAAGCGGTCCCTCCTTTTATACGATTTAGATCGGCTCGATATTATACCTATATATAGCGAAGAAAGGGCTTATACCTATTATAGATATTACTTAATTATTAAGCGCCGCTTAAGTATAAGGTAGCTATGCCCCTTAGTTATCTTACTTATAGTAAATATATATATAGAGGTATACCTATACCTCTTAGTTCGCGCGCTTTATTGCTTTATTAGTCTATAGGTAGTAAGCTAAACTTAGTTTCTTTTAAACCTTAGTTTATCGGTAGAATTCCTTTTAAAATTGCCTTATTTAGTTTATCCCTTAATTTAAAATAATAGATTTTAGCATTTTATAAAAGCGGAAGTAAGATTATAAGAACTTAGTAGTATATATTACTACTTTTATTATTAGTATTGCTTTTAAAGTTATTACTTTTATTAGCCGGTCTATAATTACTTAAAGGTTTTAAGAGCCTTTAGTCCTTATTAGCGGTAAGTTAACTATAAAGTTTATCGTTAAGTATATAAACGGCTATATAAAGGGCGGTAATAGTTAAAGAAGCCTTTTTTAAAGTTGCCTTTAAATATACCCTTTACTATACGGCCTGCAATTCGCAACGAGCCGGCGTATTATTAACAACTAGCCCGGCTAAAAGAACTCTTAAGCTAATATCGCGAGTATCCCCTTACGCCTTAAGTATCCTACTACTATTAAGTTATATATCCGCTAAGCGATTAATACTTAAAACTTATTTAGCTCTTTATCCTCCCCCTCCTTAAGGTATTAAGCCTTACTTAATACTTAAAGTTAGTCTTTAAAATAAAGGCGCCCCTTTATATTAATTATATACTTACTTACTTAAACTTTTAATTGCTATTTTAAAGTAAGTAACTAGTCGCCGTTCCGTATTACTTAAAATACTACTTAGTACTTCTTATCCTTTTATAATATCGCAATTTACCGCTTTTATATCTCTTACTTATTAAATATATAGGCCGGTCGTGCTTATTCCTTAAGCGCGTCTTAGCCTAAGTTTAAGTTAAGTTTTAGCTAAACTCTGCCTTTATTCGCCCCGCCTTTATCCTAAGATATAAGGTTATCCGCCTTACTTATATAGGCGATTAACCCCGTGTTATTTTCTCCCTCCTATATTATCGCGATAGTATGCTTTTCTTATATTAATTGTTATAAGAGGTTTATATACTTAGCGCTAAGGGGGACTTAACGTCTTATTAATCGCGCGCTATCCGGGATTATCTATACTATATATCTTATTTCCCTCTTATTAAATGCCCTTTCCGGCTTATCTTAGTCGTAGCGCGATAAAGCGTTAAGTACTACCGCTAACCTCCTTAAGCGGTACTTTAATATATAGTTATATAAGACAAGCTTTATTGCTTATTTACTTTACCTTTTATTTAACTTCCTTTTTATTATAAAGTACTTTAAATTCTTATAATCTATTAATACTATAAACGCTAGTATATTACGTAACTTTACCCCTTAAAGGTTTAGGTATTATATAATCGCGAGTAACTCCTTATTATAAATCGGGTAGTTATACTCCGCTACGTTAAGCCGTTTTAAGAAAAAACTTACTAAGTATTATATCCTATTTAGTCTTACTTATATTAATACGCCGCTTATCGCGTATTTAAAGTAGTTTACTTTTAAGTACGTTTTCCTCTTAAGGTTATATAGCTATAATATTAGCGCGTTATAAAATGCCTTTTAAATAAACTTAAACGCGGCTTAGTGCTTATTAGTTTATAAGAATATTACGTTCTTTTTATAAAGGCCGTTTAAGCACTATAAGGCCTTAGTATAAAGCGGGATAAAGGTATAATAGTAATTTATAAACTTAAGGAAGCTTTAAACGCCCTTTATATTCCTTAGCGCTTACTATATTTAGATAGCTTAAATCTTCTTTAAGTCGCACTAAACTTTACCCCTAGCTTATATAATAAAACCTAAGTACTTTACTTCTTTTATTATAAAGTCGTATTTTTATAGGTTTAGTATAAAGCCTACTTTTTATAACTTTTTAAGTACCTTCGCTACCTTATCTTAATAGTTATAAAGCAACCTTAAGAAGTAAATTAAAACGTCGTCTATATATACTATAACGAACTTATAAAGGTAGTCTTTTAGTACTTAGTTAATATAGCGTTAAAAGGTAGCTAGCGTTTTTATTAAGCTAAATAAGCATACTTATTATTTAAATAGTTTAAACCTCGTCCGAAAAGCTATTTTAAACTCGTAGCCCTTTATAAGTTTAATTTTATAGAACGCTATAACGACGTTAAGTTTTATAAACTAATATACCTTTACTAGTATCCTTAGCGTTTTTATAATTAATAGTAGCGTATACCGGTCCCTTTTTATAATTATATTTAAGGCTTAGTAATTATAGTAAAAGCGTAGTTAGCTATCGGCCTTCTTTATAAACAATACTAGCGCCGCGGCTAACGAACTACTTAAGCGGATAAGGTTCGCTTTTAGTAAGTCGTTTAAGGTCTTCCGAAGAATAAGGAGTTTTTCCTTCGATATATCGTAAAAGGGCCCTTATAGTAGTAGCGGCTCCTTACCGTCTTTATTTAAGGTAAGATAGATCTTATAGTCTATGCTTAGTCGGAATAGGGGTTATTTAAGTGCTTTTATAGGTATAAAAAGGTTTAGATAAGCTTATAGTGCTTAAGCCGGGATATAGTCCGCTAAGTTAACCGGTATCTTTAGCTAGAGGGCCCTCTTTATATCCTTTATCGTAACTACCTTTATATTAAGCGCTTATTATTGCCCCCGGTTATCCTTTTAAGCCCTTTTTTATTAACACTCCGCCGCGAAGATAAAGGCGCTTATTAGCTTCGCTTTTTAAATATTCGCGATCTTTATAGCTTCTTTTAATCCTTAAAGGCCGATTTAAATCCCCGCTTTTCCGTACTAAATCTAATCCCCCTTAGTATTATAGACTACCTTATTTTTCTTTATTTATAGTCTCCTTAAAAATATATCGTGGCTTAACTCCGGTACTATATAAGTAAATATCTATTTTAAGTGCCCGTTAATCTCTATCTTAAACGCTATAATCCCCTTTATTTAAAGCGTTAGTACGTCCTTTAAGAAAGGCTATAGTAGCCTCTTTATTCTATTTATAAAAGGTATCCGTAGCCTTATCGCTACCCCCTTACTTATTATAGTATAGTAGTTATAGCCTATATCTATAAGTATATTAAGCCCCTTTTTCTTATTAATACTAACCTTAAGCAGTACTAAGTTTAGCGTAAGGTACTTCCTTATCGACTTTTAAGCCGTTTATTATTTCTCTTTCTCCTTTAGCGCCCGACTTTATATTAAGGTTCCTCTTTTCCCGAATTAAAATCTACTTTAATTACCTCCTTAGTTATAGCTACGGCGACTTATAAGGTTCCTTCTTTCTTCTTTTTATAAAAGCGGGCGATATACCTTATTACTTTATAAGTAAAATACCTTTATATATTAAGCCGGCTTTATCCTCCTCCCGGCTAAGTTATAGCGTTAATTCTACTTATTAAGGTATTACCCTTTAAGTCTTTTTAGTCTTAAGTTACCCCCCCTATTACTTTTTTCCGGCCTTAAAACGGCTACTTAGTTTACTAAACCCTTTTTAGCTTTACCGCGATTTATACTACTTAATTAGTATACGCTAAGAAGCTTAAGGTTAAGAGGTCGACTATCGCAAGTACTTCCTTAAAGCGAAGGCCAGGCCCTTTAAGAACACGATCTATATATCGTATAGCTATAACCCCCCTCCCGCCTTAAAGAGCCTTTACTTAAACTTAAGGAGGAACGCCGCGAACGTTTAGTTCTCTCCTTATTTAATTATATAGATAGCCGCTACCGCCCGCGATAAGATATTAATATTAAGGTAGATTAAATTAAGGTACTTAAGGAATTCCTATTAATTATAACCTCGATCCGCGCCGGTGCTATAATAAGTCGCTATAGTTTACTATAGCCTTATATTTAAGTAGTTATAGATTAAGTAAAAAACCTCCTTTAAGCTTAAGAAGAAGTTTTAGTCGATCTTATACTTTTCTTATATATATTATACTTAAGGCGTAAAGTAGCGCCGCTAGCCGTTAAATTTCCTTAGTGCTAGGAGTAGCTTCCGCTAGTCTTTTTTCTTTATTACTTCCTTTTTTATTGCGGGTCTTACGGCCCCCGCTATTATATTATAAGGTAGTATTAAACCCTTAATTAGTAGGCCGGCCCCTTTTTATATATACGTCCTTACTATCTCCTTTAGCTTTTATATTAAGGCCTTAAACTAGCTTATTAGCTATTAAATCTATTACTAGCTTACTTAAACTTAATAGCTCGTTTTAACGGCCTTTGCTTATAGTAAGAGGATCGCTTATTTAACCCTTATTTAAATATCGGCTTTTCTTAGCCCTCCCTTTTAAGCCTTATAAGCATAGCCCCCTTATACTAAGTAAGCTTCTTACTCGCGCTATATTATAGTAAGTAAGTCTCTTTTTAGGTTATATAACCTTATCTAAAATAAGCTTTAAATATATTAAAGGCCTATATATACTTAGTTTAGTAGTATATAGCCGAAGAATTATTTATTTAAAGCTAAAAAAGGAAGGGAGAAATCTTTATTTAAGCTATATAGCTTTATACTTTATAGGGGTTGCTTAAGTAGCCTATACTTAAGTTAAGTTTAGGTCGAACTTAGGCTAAGTTTAGGTAAAGTCTTATACGACTTCGGCTATATATCGGCCTGACTTTAAGTTGTTCGCTATAGTATAACTATAGCTCTTTTTATAGCATAGCCTATAATAAGGCGTAAAGTAATAACGCTAGCTATAAAACTTTCTTAGCGCTAAAAGTAGCTTTTATTAGTCCTTTTTATTTTTTACTTCTTTTTTTATTATAGGCGTTGCGGCCCCCGCTATTATATTATAAAGTAGTATTAAGCTATTAGTTATTAAGCCGGCCCCTCTTTATATATACGTCCTTATTATCTTCTTTAGCTTTTATATTAAGGCCTTTAACTAGCTTATTAGCTATTAAATTTACTATTAGCTTATTAAAACTTAATAGCTTATTTTAATAGCCTTTAGTTATAATAAAAAGATCGCTTATTTAACCTTAGTTTAGATATCGGCCTTTTTTAGCCCTCCCTCTTACCCCCCTTAAGCATAGCCCCCTTATACTAAATAAGCTTCTTACTCGCGCTATATTATAGTTAATAAGTCTCTTTTTAGGTTATATAACCTTATTTAAAAGGAGCTTTAAATATATTAAGGGCCTATATATACTTAGTTTAATAGCATTTAGCTAAAGAATTATTTATTTAAAGCTAAGGAGGGAAAGGGAAATCTTTACTTAAGCTACGTAGCTTCTTACTTTATACGGGTCGCTTAAGTAACTTATATTTAAGTTTAGTTTAAGTTAAGGTTAAGCTAAGTTTAAGTAAAGTCTTATATAACTTTAGCTATATATCGGCCTAACTTTAAGTTATTCGCTATAGTATAACTATAGCTCTTACTATAGCATAGCTTATAATATTTATAAATATCTTTAGCGTGTTTATAATTAATAATAGTATATACCGATCTTTTTTTACAATTATTTTAAAGCTTAGTAGTTATAGTAAAAGTATAAGCGGCTATTAACTTTCTTTATAAATAATAGCGGCGCCGCGGCTAATAAGCTACTTAAACGGATAAGGTTTACTTTTAGTAACTTATTTAAAGTCTTTTAAAGGACGAGGAGTTCTTTTTTTAATATATTATATAAAGTCCTTTATAGTAGTAGCGGTTTTTTACTATCCTTATTTTAAGTAAGGTAAATCTTATAGTTTACGCTTAATTAAAATAAGGGCTACTTAAGCGCTTTTATAAGTATAAAGAGGTTAAAGTAAGCTTATAGTACTTAAGCTAAGATATAGTTAGCTAGGTTAATTAGTATTTTTAGCTAAAAGGCCCTTTTTATATTGCTTTCTCGTAACTACTTTTATATTAAGCACCTATCGTCGCTTTTATCTATCCCTTTAAGCTATTTCCTATTAATACTCCGCCGCGAAGATAAAGGCGCTTATTAGCTTCGCTTTTTATTATTCGCGATTTTTATAGCTTTTTTAACTTTTAAAGCCCGATTTAAATCCCCGCTTTTCTATACTAAATCTAGTCCCCCTTAGCGTTATAAACTACCTTATTCTTCTTTGTTTATAGTCTCCTTAAAAATACGTTATAGCTTAACTTTAGTACTATATAAGCGAATATTTATTTTAAGTGCTTATTAATCTTTATCTTAAATGTTATAATCCCCTTTATTTAAAGCGTTAATATGTCTTTTAAAAAAAGCTATAATAGCTTTTTTATTTTATTTATAAAAGGTATTTATAGCTTTATTACTACCTTTCTACTTATTATAGTATAGTAATTATAGCCTATATCTATAAGTATATTTAGCCCCTTTTTCTTATTAATACTAACTTTAAGCAATACTAAGTTTAGTATAAGATGCTTTTTTATTAACTTTTAAGCTATTTACTATTTCTCCTTCTCTCTTAGCGCTTAACTTCGCGCTAAGGTTCCTCTTTTTTTAAGTCGGAATCTACTTTAATTACCTCCTTAGCTATAGCCGCGGCTACTTATAAAGTTCTTTCCTTTTTCTTTTTATAAAAGCGGGCAAAATACCTTATTATTTTAAAAGCAATATACATCTATATATTAAACCGGCCTTATCTTTCTTTTAGGTAAGTTATAGCGTTAATTTTACTTATTAAAGTATTACCTTTTAAGTCCTTTTAGTTTTAAGTCGCCTTTTTTATTACTATTTTTAAGCTTTAAAACGGCTACTTAGTTTACTAAACCTTTTTTAGCTTAACTACGATTTATGCTACTAAATTAATATATACTAAAAAGCTTAAAGTTAAAAAGTTAACTATTATAAGTACCTCCTTAAAGTAAAGGCTAAAAGCGCTTTTTAAAAATACGATCTATATATTATTTAGGTATAACCCCCTTCCCGCTTTAAAAAGCCTTTATTTAAACTTAAAGAAGAACGCTATAAATATTTAGTTCTCGCTTTATTTAATTATGAAAATAGCCGCTATAGCTTATATTTTAATAGTAATATTAAGGTAAACTAAGTTAAGGTACTTAAAGAACTCTTACTAATTATAGCTTTAATCTACTTTAATATTATAATAAGTCGCTGTAGTTTACTATAGCCCTATATTTAAGTAGTTATAGATTAAGTAAAAAACCTCTTTTAAGCTTAAAAAGAAGTCTTAGTTAATCTTATACTTTTCTTATATATATTATACTTAAAGTATAAAGTAGCGACGCTAGCTATTAAACTTTCTTAGTACTAAATATAGTATTACGGAATTTAAATAGCTACGCTTAGACTCCTTACTTTACTTTTAAAGAGCCTTATAAAGCCCCGCGATAAGAACGCTTAAAGCATATACTATAAAGGCTTGCTTAAAGAGATACGATAAATATTACTAATTAAACCCTGCTAAGATTTTTAAGATATAACTTTAAAGGCTTAAAAGCTTATTTAACTATAGTTTATAACGTTTTTAATTAAAAAGATACTATAAAAACTATTAAGCGGATTCCGCCGGTAACTTAAAAGGATATTTAAGGATTTTCGCGGAATATCTTAATTATAGTTTAACTTATTTTTAATTATAAAAGCACCTTAAAAGATATAAAATAGATTTTACTATAATTCTAAAGGATATTTAAAGATATTTAAAGGATTTCCTTAATTATAGTTTATAGTATTTTTAATTAAGCTTATACTTAGTTTATTAAGTTATTTTATAAGGATATTTATAGTTTATCTATATATTAATAATAAACAAAACGATAGTATAGTTAAAGATCTTTAAAATTAGCTTAAAGAACTAAGTATAAAGTAGCTAGCTATACTTTAAAGAAAAGATAAGCTTTTTACTATTTTTAAACCTTTATATATATTTATATATAGTAATTAGTCCGTTATACTAGCTTAACTAATAGTAATTAGTTTATAGTACTGGCTTTAATTAGTAGTAATTAGTATATAATACTAGCCTTAATAAGTAGTAATTACTTTATGCTTTATCCCCTTATTTTTATACTATAAAGCGTAGTAAATAGTAGTAATTCCTCCTTATTTAAATAAAAATCCCTTAAATATCCGCTAAGCTAAGAGCGACGATATTATTTAATTAAGTACTTATCTTATAAGAAGTTAAATACTAAACGATATTTTCTTTAGTAAGAGGCTTTTATTAATCTTTACGTCTAAGCTTAATAATAAGCACTTTTTCTTAAACGCGCTTATAATAAAACTTTAAGATAAGTAAGCTATAAAAGTAGAAAATACTATAGCTTACTAAGTATACCGGTTAAATAATCTCCTTTATTCTTTTTTAAAGTATTATACTGCGATAGCTTATAAAGCTAAAGAAGATATAAATTAAGTCCCGCTTAGCTAAGCTTAAACTATTCCTTTTTAAAATATAATCCGCTTTTAAAATACTAATAAGAAATAAACTATAAAATAATAAAACCTATATAACTAAGAAACTAAAAATTAAAACGACTTTAATAAATAAATTATCTTTTTAAAAAAAAAGTAAGGATATACTAACCTTAAAACCGTTTAGCTCGTTACCTACTAAATATTTCCGGATTAAGCTTATAATAAAGCTACTTTTTCCTTAAGATAATAAGCTTAGCGGATATTTTTACTATATATTATTAATAAAGTTTAGTTTATAAGCCTTAACTAAAACTCCGCTAAAAAGGATACTTAGTAGTTTCTTAATTAAATACTACTATTTAGCTTTATCCGTTATAACCGCGCTAATTAAGGTATTTTTAAGACTTTTAATTAATAAAAACAAGCTTTTTACATTTAAGGCCCCGCAGCGTATTA
The DNA here is from genome assembly GCA_027405785.1 of Ophiocordyceps robertsii. Lineage (NCBI taxonomy): Eukaryota > Fungi > Ascomycota > Sordariomycetes > Hypocreales > Ophiocordycipitaceae > Ophiocordyceps > Ophiocordyceps robertsii. The sequence goes on along the minus strand of JAPEBW010000039.1, from coordinate 33,685 downwards.
AATTCCGAGATATATATAAAATAAAAGGTTAAGCGCTTAGTAAAAGTATTAAGACTAAGACCTTAATAATAAGCGATAAAGATATAGTAAGCGATACTTTTAATAAGCTAAACCTATTTATGCTTAGCGTATAGATACTAAGACTAAGTATAGCTTTAAGCCCCTTAATAAAAATAGTAGTAATATTAAATAAAGAATTCCTTAATCTTTTTTAAGTACTAAAAAAAGAAAATATACTTATTAAGCCTAAAGAAAAACCTTAACTATAAGCTAAAAATACAAAAAGATTTACCTTATTACGACCGCTAAAAGTATCTTTTAATAAAGTTTATTAAGATAATAAGGCTAATATATTTTAAAGAGTAAATTATTTTATTAACTTTATTTACTAAAACGCTAATAAAAGCGAGGCCTAAATAAACAAATTAGCTCTTTAATTACCCTTATTTCCTTAAGGAAGTATAGCGGAATAGTATTTTAAAGACCTTTTAAAACTATAATAAGAAAAGCTTAGTAAGCTTAGTATTAAACTAAGCCGATAAATCTCCGCTTTAAAGAAACGGTTTAAAATCCGCTTAAATATAGCGATATAAGCACTTTATAAAAAGCACTTTACTATTAAAGATATAGTAGTAAAGTCCGACTTTAAGTCTTAAATATTGCGCTTATAATATAAAGCTAAGGCCGCGCTTTTTTAGCTAAACTACTTAACTATAATAATTTACTAAAGGCTAAATATTTATCTATAAAAATCCTTATAACGTTTAATAAAAAATAGGAATATTTATAAATAGATTTATAAATATAAAGAAATTCTTTTTTAGCTAAAGGTTAAATATACTAAAGGATCTTAAAAGTACTTATTAGCGCGACAAAAATAAGTCTAACTTATAAAAAAGCGAGGGCTAACTAGCTATACTTTATAGGCACTTAAAGAACAGTTTAAGATACCTTAGCTATTTATTAAGGGCTTATTAAGACTATAAGTTACGTTCTTAAACCGCTTAGTAAAAGCGGATATACTATAAGCCTTATAGCGCATACTAAGCTAAAGGAAGAACACGTTTAAATAGCTAAAGATATAAGCTAAGGTCTTTTAGCTTAAAAGAAAAAGAACTTTTAAAACGATATACTTATTAACGCTAAAGCTAAAGCGGGTATACTTTATAATTAAGGAAAGAACTATTTTAAAGACTAATAACTATTTTAAGGATAAAGAGTATAATATAAAAGGAGCTTAAATAGATACTAATAAAAGCTTAAAGGAAACCGCAATTTTTATTATAGTAAACTTAGTTTAAGAGGCAGATAAAGTATATAGATTTTATAGCGAAGTATTCCCCTTAAAATAAAAGCTTTATTAATATATTAAAGATAAATACCCTTTAAACCTTAGCTAAGATATTACTATATAAAGATATAGCTTAATATAATAAGTAGTTATTTAAAAGCTATAAAGCGTTTAAATAGTTAAGGCTTCTTTTAATATCTAACTATTAAGCCTTAATAAGCTATTATAATTTACTTATATATACTTACTAGTTTATAAAAACAAAAGGCTTAAGATAAGTATTAAAGCTTATATTAATACTAAGGTAAACTAAAGCCTTATTTAAGCCGACTTAGTAAAGACCTTTTAAGATATAACTATAAACTCCTCTTAATAAATTCTTATTTAAGGAGTAAGAAAGATAGCTATTATTAAATACGTAGAGTTTACTATATATATACTAAGAAGGCTAAATAGTAGCCTTATAATTATAAAGGTAAGGATCGGCGCTTAAATAGTAAAACGCTTTACGGCTAATATATTACTTAGCTAAGATTTTTTAGTTCTTTATTAAAAGGACCTTATTTACTTTATATTAATCTTATTAATTAAGGCTTAAAAAGAGATCGAAGCTAAAGTTAAAATAGTTTAGCTAAAACTAGTAATATATAAATAGGCAATTTACTTAGTTATTATTACGATTTTAGCCGGTTTTAGCTACACCTTACTTATATAGGTTTAAGCGCTATTAATAAGGCATAATATAATATTCTTCCTTAATAACTTTAAGCTCGCCCGAACGATAATATAAGATTATAAGAGCTTTATAGCGAAATACTATTTTAAAGAACTATTAGTACTTTATTAAGGCTAAAAAGTTAGGATAATTATAAACCTTAATAAGGAAATCTAGCTTTATAAGGAGGTTAATACTATTACTTTTTTAGTAGAAGTCTTTATAAAAAACCTAGATAAAATAAACCCTGCTAAGGACTTTTTATAAAAAGATCTTATAGTAAACTATAAGCTTAAAATCGGCCGAACTAAGGACTTACTTAAACTTACTACTAACAAGGGCGTTTAAATCTATTTAAGACTTAAAATACATATTAAAGGTTTAAAACATCTTTTAATTGTTTCCCTGCTTTAAAAAGGATAAAGAAGTAATATAGATAAACGAATCTAAATATATATATATTTACTTAAAAAAAGATAGTAATATTAATAAGTTATATTAAGATTATAGATATAAGGTAATAAGAAAACAAGGTAGTAAATACGATATTTAGCTAGCTAAGTAAATAAAAATAATTGAAACGAGTTTATAAGCTAACTTTATTCGCGGCGCTAGTATTTATAGTATAAAAGATAATAAATAAAAAGGAAAAGGGATAAGTAGTCGTAGAATTATAAAGGATTAACGCTATAATTACCTTAAACGCTTACTTAATACCCCTTTAAAGCGATATTATTAAACGCTTTTAAGAAAAGAAGTTTATTTTAATAATAAACGTATAATCGTTTTTTACTAGTTTTTAGTTTATTAAGACTATTAAAAAAGGTTTATAGTTATAAGCTATTATAGGCTAAAAAGATTATTAATAATACTTATAGGCTTTAAGAACTCCTTAGTATATATTAAAAGGTTTATTAATAACGTTCTTTATAAATACTAAGAATACGCAGCGGCTTATATTAATAATATTGTTATTTACTTTAATATAGCTAAAAAATACCTTTTAGACTTAAAGGTAGAATTCTACGTTTTTTATAACTATAATATTACTTTATCTAAACTAAAGTCCTTCTTAGCGTACTTATCCGTATAGCTCTTAAAATTTAAGGTAAACGCTATTAGCTTAATAAATATAAATAAACGTATATAAGCCTTAAAGGATTTTACGTTTTTAAAGAACCTTTAATAGCTTAAAAAATAGATCGGCCTTATAAAGTAGCTACGCTATATAGTCCTATATTTTGTTAAGGAAGTTAACGTTTTATAAAGACGAAAAATAAAGCTACTTTAAGTAAGATAAGAAGAAGAAGTCCCTTTAAGGGGCTAAGAATAAGTATAATATACTACGAAAGCTGCTTTTTAGCTTACTTAAAAAAAGGAAAAGGCCTTTATAAATCTAACTAAAAAGCCTATTAAGCTTTAAACAATTTACTACTTTAACCCTATTAAATAACTATTTATTTAAATCGATATATCTTAAGAATATAAAATAACGGCTATAGTATTTAACTTAAAAGAACGCATAGAATAAGATAAAAAGACGCTACTAGCCCGGACTAAAGTCTAGCTTATTATTTCCTTAAGCCGCGCCTTTTAAAGCGGAGAGCCTTAATACTAGCTTATAAAGCTTAAAGCAGCCGGTTTAATATAAGCAGTTTATAAATTACGTATTATAATACTATTTATAAGAACGCTATAAGTAGTTATCTTTACCGATTATATAAGCACTTATAGAATTATATACTAAAATTCCCTATTTTCTATTAGTATAAAATTTAATAATAAGCTAGTTTTTATATCTTAATACTTTAGCTAATTCCTACTTAAAGTATACTATATCTTAAGCGTCGAAAACGTTATACTAAACGCTTTTTTACGTTTACTATATTAAAGCAAGAAGCTAGTATCCTTAAACTAAAAAGGGGAATGAAAACGTATTTAAGAAAATAAGATAATAAACTACGTATTCTTTTATATAAAAGCATTAATTAAATTGCCGCTCCGCTACAAAATAATCTATAGATGTATAAAGGATATATAGTAAGTAAAGATTATTATATAGCTTAGCGATAAGGATAGAATTAAGGAGTAAATAGGTGTAGAAGAGAACAGGCTTGTAACTACGAGTAAGGGGATTATAAAGATGTAAAGAGTGTGCGAAAAGGTAAAGAAATAGGTAAGATATGTGTATGTAAGGTTAATAATCTATTTAAGGTAAAGGGGGGGACTAAGGCCTCCTTATATAGATAATTCCTAAGCTATAAGTAACTTAAGTCACTTAGAAAAGAGCCCCCTATCTAGCGCAGTTATATATAGTAAGCTAATAGCTGTTATTAGGTTAATATTATATTTATAAGCCTAAGGATTAATTCCGCAAAGAATACGAGGTAGCGTAGCGACTTAGCACAGATTATGCATATAGTCTCTATATATACCTCTTCTTAATCTGCTTATATCCTGCTTATATATGCGTAAGATAATATAAGGAAATATATATAGTATGTAGAATTGTATAGCGGATTTAATATATCTTTCAGCGTATTTATGTTATATGTTATTTATGCTGTATTTAGCCTATAACCTATAGGAGAGTATACGTTACTCCTTTATAGCCTCCCTTAAAAGGTACTTATAGTATATAAGTGCGCTTTAAATATACTAACTAAATTAAAGTAAAAAACCTTAAAATAAGGAAAAATTCTTTTTTTATAGCTTAAGAAACCTTATTTTTATAGGAAAAAAACTGAAAGCTTTTAATCTTTCCTAAAAGAAAAAACTTATTATTTGTTTTAAGTAAAACCTCTTTATTTTATTATCTAAGGAAAACCTTTATATAGGTGAAAAACCTTAAGTTATATAGAGGAAAGCTAAAGAAAGTATAAAATAGCTAAAAACCTCTATAATAGGAATTTATATTATAACCTCTTTAATTCTTAGTAAACTTCGGAATTTATCGAATAGTATAAAACCTAATCCCTTAGTAAATATATTTACTATATTATCTTTAAATTTTATATAATAAACCTTTATTTCTTTTTCTTTAATACTATTACACATAAAGTTATATACTAAGCCTATCTATTTTCTTAGCTTATATAATTTAGGATTCTTTACTATTTTTAAAGCAGATTAATTATCTAAAAAAATTATAAGGACTTTATTTTTAGAGATATTTATAGATATTCCTTTTACTATAGTATTAAAATAGCTATATAAATATAAAGCTTTTTTATTAGCCTCCTTAAGGCCTATATATTCGGCCTCGTATATAGAGAGTGCTATAGATTTTTGTTTTTAGTAAGCCTAGCTTATAAGGTTGTTATTTATAAAGAAATAGTATCCGGAGACCGACCTATGTTCTATAAGATCGCTAGCCTAATTAGCATTAGTATAGGCTTTGAAAAATAGTATATTAAATGCTATATTAAAGTCATAGTATATGCCTAATCTAGGATATTTATTTAAATATTTCTAGATCGTATCTAGTGCTTTAAAATATAGTATTTCTAGGTTTAAAGCAAATCGAGCATATAATATTCCTGCGTATAATATATCTAGCCTTAAAAACAATGCTTTAAATAATAGTAAGCCTATTTGCATTTAATATAATAAGATGTCTTCTTTTATAGCTATATAGTCTTCTGTTTTATTTAATTTAACTCCCTTTATAGTAAGGGTTTTTAAGGTTTTAATGTTTTGTTTTTTAAATTCCTTTATCTTATTAAGGGTATATTTTTCTTAGGATATATATATGTCCTCTTTCGCCTTGTTTATAGTTATAGTTATTCCTAAAAAGTCTTTTACTTCGTCTAAAGATTAAATCTTTAAGACCTTGCTTATTTTATTAATTATATAAGTTATAGAATCCTCTATAGGCCTAAAGAACAGAAGATCGTCTATATAAACTAATATAGGTATATATAGCTTATTGTTTATAAATACCCCTTTGTCTATAGGTAGGCAGGAAAATCCTTGCTTGCTAAAGACCTTATATAAGAAGTTATACTAAAGCATCAGACTTTATTTAAGACCTTATAAAGCTTTCTTTAATTTTATAACTAGCTTTCTATTTTTATTATACTGCTTATAATTTTTATACTTAGAGTCTTTATTTATAATATAGTCTTTATAACCTTATAGTATATTTATATATATTTCTATATCTATATCTATATATATAAATACATTCTTTATATCGTATTGTAGTATTTACTAATTATTAGTTATAGCTAGTATTAATAAAAGTCTAGTAAACTCGGGTCTAGCGGTTATAGAAAAGGTTTCGATATAGTCTAAGCCGTATATTTACTTATAGCCTTATGCTATAAAGCGAGCTTTATACTTAGTTATATTATTTTTATTATCCTTCTTTATTCTACAGACCTCTCGGCCTCCTAAAGCGTCCTTATTATAAGGAAACTCTTATTATTCTTAAGTATCTAGACTTATAAGTTCGTTTAGTTTAGTTAGCATAGCTTTATACTAGTCTTTTGCTTACGGACTATTTATAGCCTGCTTATAAGTAGTAGGCTCTATAGGATCTTTATTTTATTTTATAATAGAAAGAATATGTTCTATATTATTATTATTAATTATAATATTATATATAGGGTATTTTATAAAATCTTTATAGTATTTAGTAGGCTTCTTAGGTCTTTCTACTTAAATCCTTTTATTCTTTTGCTAGGTTTCGCTAGTATTGTTATTACTAGTATTATTATCTATAGTATTATTATCTATACTACTAGTATCTTTCGTATTTATATTATTATTACTTATATTTATATCGCTAGTATTTATATTACTAGTATTATTTATATTATTACTATTATTATTATTATTATTATTATTATTGTTATTATTATTACTAGTACTATTATTTCTAGTTTTATAGTTATTTAGCAGCTTATTTAAAGAGGGCATATTATTAAAAATAGTATATTCGCCTTTATTTAAGAAGTTATTCTTTAGTATAGTTATATCTTTAAAGATTATCACTTTTCGTTTAGAAAAGTAATATATTTTATAAGCAGTATCTTTATAGCCTATTATTACCCCTTTATAAGCTCTAGGCTTTAGTTTATTATTAGGAGTTTTATTCTTATAAAATATAGTGCTTCTAAATACCTTTATTTTATTTAAGTCTTTTAAACTTATAGCTATATTATTCTTGTTTTCTATAGGGGATATAAAACCTATAGCAGAGTGCGGGGACCTATTATGTATATATATAGCTGCTAAAACAGCCTTACCTTATAGGTATTTTAGTAAGTTCGAGGTAAAAAGCATAGCCCGCACTTTATTAAGTATAGTTCTATTTATCCTTTTTATTTTGCCGTTAGAATAAGGGGTATATGCAGGATGTGTATTATATATAAAGCCGTTTCTTAGGCAGTATGGTTTTATATTATATATAAATTCTCTTGTATTATTAAAGAAAACCTCTTTTATAGTAGTCTTATTTATATTATTTTCTAATTCCTGTTTATATTCTAAGAACTTAGGCAGACATTCTGCTTAACCTTTTATAAGGTATATTCTTTAATATCTAGTTATAGTATCTAAAAAGGATATAAAGTATGTATATTTATTATAAGTAGGGGTTTTTATAAGGCCTTAAATATTAGTATATATTTTATCTAAGAAGAAATATTTCCTTCTTAAAGAAGTCTTTTTCTTTTTATCTATTTGTTTAGCTTCTATATAAGCTTCGCATTGCTTTATCTTTATTATATTAGCTTTATTTATATTCATATTAAAATACCTTTTTCTTAGGTATCTTTATAGTAATTTATAATTTATATGTCTTAATCCTTTATACTAAAGAGGTATATCTATAGTCTTCTTTTTATCTATAGACTTTTTATCTTTATTTATAAAGGTATTGTTTATAGTTTTATTATCTATAGGTATATTGTTTATAGATATTATATTGTTTATAGATATATCGTCTATAGGTATATTGTTTATAGATGTTAAATTGTTTATAAATATATTATCTATAGGTATATTGTTTATAGAGCTTTTTATATTATATATTTTATTATTAATTTTAAAGCGAGTCTTTATAACTATAAGGATATAATAAAGGCCGTTATTAATAAAGCCTTATTTAAGTATATTTACCTCTTTATCTAAAAGAGTAATATTATCTTTACTTATTAAAGCAAAGGTATTAAAAAGAGATAATTAGCTTATTATATTAATACTAATTTAGGGTATATAAAGGCAGTTCTTTAATATGTAGCGTATATTGCTATTATGAAATTTAAAAGATAAATTTCCTACGCCTTTAACTATAATAAAAAACGCTTTTCCTTAGGTAATAGTTATATATATATCTTTATAAGAACAGAGGAGTGATTTATTATATACTATATGCTTTAAAAGCCCCTATATTAAAGATAAAGTTATACATATCCCCTTTTTTTATTTTTTTTAATATTTTTATTTTCCTTAAAAACAACCGAAGAAATAAAGGAAAGAAAAGGCTTTAAAGGTCCTATTATATTTCTTATATAAGCTTTCTTTTTCTCTTTTAAAGAGGTATATAAAAGAGGTGTATATAAAAGAGGTATTGTAGATATAAAGGGGATAGAGGGTTTCGAGGGCATAGAGAGCATAGAGGGCATAAAGGGTATAGAGGGTATAAAGGGTATAAAGGGTATAGAGGGTATAGAGGGTATAGACTCTATAAAGGGTATAGCGGGTATAGAGGGTTAAAGAGGAGGGTTATTTACTTAAGCTAAGGAGTCGGAAATATAAAGTATTTCGTTAAAGGGAGAGGACTCTTTAAAGGAGGAAACCCGTTTCTTTTTTTAGCCTTTAACTACTAATTTTCTAGTAACTAAAACTCTTACTTAAAAAGACTCTTTTAAGGAGGGTATAGGTATAGAACGCTTCTTATTTCTATTTAAATTATCCCGAGAAGGTTTAATTAAAAGGGGCATTTTATAAAAAGAGGAAGAAGAAGAAGAAGCTTTAGGTTTAAAACCTACTACCTTTACCTTTTCTTTATTTTCCTTAAGCTAAAAACAGTCTTTTATAGCATAGCCCTTTTTCTTATAATTCTTATAAAAGGCGGGTTTTTTACTATATAAAATGAATAGCTAATTAAAAGAGGGACCTTTTAAAGCTTTAATCCTTTTAACCTTATCGATTAAAGAGGAAGAAAGTGATTTTAAAGTATAGGCTTCGGCGTTATCTTAAAGAGCTTAAGAAATATTAGTTATAAAGCTAAAGTAAGAGCTATTTAAGCATTCTAAAATCTAAGTAATAATTACTACCTTAAGGATTTTAATTTCTTATGTATTTAGCTTATTAAAAAGCTCTTTTATCTTATTAAGATATACCTTAATCGAAGTATAGGTTTCGAAGGTTATATTAAATAGTTCTTTTATAAGAAGAAAGTTAAAGGTGAAATTTACTAGATTATAAAGGGTTTTTAAAGCTTCTTAAGCTAAATTTATAGTCGTATAGTGTTTTATCTAAGAGAGAGGACTATCCTTAACTATAAGACGTATAAGGGCAAGGAGTTCCGCGGATTTAGCATATAGATCTTAAGAGACGGCTTTAGCGGCTTTCTCCCGGATAAAAATAGATTTTATTCGGAGTAACTAAAAGGAATAGTTCGAGGAACCTTTTAGCTTGCTAAATTAGTAGTCGTTCTTTATAGCTATATTGTTATAGACTTTTTCGAGAGGTATTTCGGTATAAAGTTTAATTAGAAAAAGGGGAGGTAAGAAATATTAATCGAAAGGATATTAGTAAAGGAATATAATAAAAAGGGTCTAAAAAATAGAAGGAAATTTGTGTTGAAAAGTGCGTTCGTTATTATAGAGGGAAAGATTTTTAAAAGGGTTTTTGTGATTAATATAGTCCTAAAAATGTGGTTATAAAGACATAAGGTATAGGAAGGAGAAAGAGAGAGGGAAAACTAAGGAACCGAGTCCGATAGGATATTAGGAGAATTCCGGAGAAAAGACGCTTAGTAAGCGCGACTATGTAGAAGGTGGGGAAGAGTTTTGCTAGAATTTTCCGATTACGTAATAGTCGGAAAAACGTTAGTAAGAGTCGGGGGTAAGTCTGGCTTAAAAGGAAGCCGGGCTTATAACTAATTAAGGAGTAAATAGGTATAAAATAGAGCATGCTTATAGCTATAAGTAAGGGGATTATAAAGATATAAAGAGTGTGCGAAAAGATAAAGAAATAGGTAAGATATATATATATAAAGTTAATAATCTATTTAAGGTAAAGGGGGGGACTAAGGCCTCCTTATATAGACAACTCCTAAGCTATAAGTAACTTAGGTAATTTAAAAAAGAGCCCCCTATCTAGCGTAGTTATATATATTAGGCTAATAGCTATTATAAGGTTAATATTATATTTATAAGCCTAAGGATTAATTCCGCAAGGAATACAAGGTAACGTAGCGACTTAGCACGGATTATATATATAGTCTCTATATACACCTCTTCTTAATCTGCTTATATCTTACTTATGTATACGTAGAATGATGTAAGGAAATATATATAATATGTAGAATTGTATAGCGGATTTAATATATTTTTAGCGTATTTATGTTATATGCTATTTATGCTATATTTAGCCTATAGGCTGTAGGAGAGTATATTTTACTCCCTTATAGACAGTATCTTTCAACTCCTATTCTTTTAATTATAAAGGTTACTATACTTTATAAAGAATAATAAACGCTAAAAACTATATATTTTAAAGACTTATGCTAAGGAGATCGTTTAAGATACTTATACTAAATATTTTTATACTAGCCGTACCTATATATAGTAAGATTTATTTCAGAGCCTCTTAATTTTATAGCTTAGTAAATATATAAATAAAGTTATAAACGGCTATAATACTTATTATTATAATTAAACTAATTAAAGCAAAACGTTAAAGTAGCTTATTTTAATTTAAAGCCTACCGGTTTTCTATTATATAATAGCAATAAACTTTACTACTAAGCTTTTAGTAGTTTAAGTTAAATAATCTTTTTAAAAAGATCTTATAAAGAACTTCTTTAATACTTTATTAATTATAACTAATAATCTCTTTAAGATATATCTCCTTATTTTAAGTAATAATTAGTTTATAATAAAAGACTTAGTATAAGCGTTATATACTAAGCTACTTCGTGCTATCTTAAGGATTTTTAAGGGGATAATTCTTAATTACGATATAAAGTTTACTTTAATGTTTTAATAGACTTTATAGTAAGCCTTTAAATCAAAGACTTTTATATTTACCGCTTAGCACCTTTAAATTAACGGTTTATTAAAAAGGCGAAACTAAACTATTAAATTCGCGCTACGATTTCTTATTATTAATTTCCTAAACTTATACTAAACCGATATATTAATCGCCTTTTAGTTTAGCTTTTATAATTTCTTTTTCTTAGTAACTTATATAGCTTTTAATAAGCTTATTATAAAGATAAAAATAGATATTAGCTTTTAGTTTCTTAATAAATACTTATATTTATAAAACTAAGATATTTTATAAGAAGAAGCTAAGTTAGCTATTACTTACGCTTAAGCCCGTAATAAGGATAGATAGGATTAGAAATACCGCTTACTAAAATTTAAGCTAAGCGATTAAGTTTAGCTAAAGCTTAATAAAGGTTATTATATTACGGATTATAAACTAGTAAAACTTTAAGAAAGACGCACTAAGCTATTTAAAGTTATTACTAAAGTAAGATAGCTTATATACCGGTTAGATATAAAAAAGTCTTTTAATATTTATTTAGTTATTTTAATAGTATAACTACGCTTAGTAAATAAGCTAGCTATATACTTAAGCTTAGTTTAAAACGAAAAGATACTTTACTTAAATAAGTTAAAAGTAAAATAAATCTTAGAAAGTTATATAATAAAAAAAGCGGCGGAAAGCTAAAAAAAGAGTTTCTTATCGCTTAAAAAGGCTAGCTAAGTAGCTATAACTTATAAGTAAACGAAAAAGCAGTCTTTTTACTAAAGATTATAAAAGCCTTTAAAAAGGTATAAAAGAAGTTAGCTACTTAAGTAGTTTAAATAAGAGTATAACGCGCGGCTTTTATAACTTAATATAAAACTCTTTAACTAAGAAAATTAAGCGGTTAAGCTTAAGTATAAGACTTTTAAGGCTATTATAAGTTATAAGAAACTATAACCTACTATACTAAAAGTAATTAATTATTTTAATAATAATATACCGCCGTTTACTTTAAGTAATTAGGCCTTTTTAGCCTTATAGTATACTTATTTAAATTCTTTTTACTACTTACCCTCTTTCCTTTTCCTTCTTTATTTTATAATAATATTTCCTTATACCGCTAGCCTTAGCCCGCTATACCTCGCCTACTCCTATATATATAACTTTCTTTACTTTAAGCTTATAATCTTTATACTCTTATTTTAAGTTTTTTTATCCTTTAATATCTTTTATAGCTAAGACTAGCTATTCCGTAATTACTTTTTTAGCCCGCTTTCTTATAAGCCCTTATACCTTTAATATAAAGGATATAAATAAGCGCTTAAGCTTTATAGAAATAAGGCGGCTATCCTTTATAGCTTTAAGTCCTTTAGTAAGAGTTAAAACTTTTAGGTTTAAGCCTTTATATAAACTTATACCGCTTTTTATAGCCGCGCTTAAGCTAATAAGTTTAACTTAAATTATAGTACTATAAAGAACGGCTTATACTACCCTCTTTAAATACTTAACTTAAACGACTTACTATTTAGCTTTATATTATAATATAATTTAAACTGCCGGTTTCGCGGTAATTTACCTATACTTCTCGCTTAGCTCTTATTATTTAAAAGGCCCCGCCGCTTATATATTTTTTAAAGCGTAGCTAAAAATCTTTATTAGTAAAATAACGAATTAATACTTAATGCTTTTAAGTTAGCTACCCTTATTATAGTTTTAAGATTTATAATAGCTATTATAATTAGTAAGAACTTACTTTAACTAAATAACTAAAACGATATTTTCGCTATCCTTAACTACGTATTTAAAGCTTAGCTTAATTAATTTTTAACTAAGTTTATAGTAGCGTTATAAGCTATTATAGCTAAAACCCTATCTCGTTTTATATATAGTCTAGCCCGCTTTATAAAATCCCCCTTTTAGCTTATAGCCGCTATAAGCTTTAAGGACTTATTTAGTCCCGCTTAATAAACGCTTTTTCCCCGTACTGCTATGCTTAGCCCAGCTATATAAAGGCGTATAAGCGCCTTATTAAAATTTATTTACTATTCCTTCTTAATTAAAGGAGATAGTAATAACTAGCCTCGCAATATATTCCGCTACTTAATCTTATAAGAGCTACTAGTAGTAATTAATATAATCCTTAATAAGCTCGGCTAAATAAGCCTATACCTTAATTATAAAATTATAATAAATAACAGTTTTTACTTAGCTATAAACTATATTAAGTTTTACTTATAGGCCCGCGAAGAGTTTAAATATAACTTAACTTTAACTTAAATAATTAATTTCTTAGGTTTTAATATCCGCTTTATTAGCTATAATAACTACGCGCTTTATATTCTTACCTTTAAGGCCTTTTTTATAAAAAGGGTTTTTAAAACTATTAAATACGTTTTAAACCTTAAGAGCGAAGACTTAGGTATTAAGGCTATTAAGGACCTTATAACCCGCTTTTAAGCGGGAATATAGATATTTAATACCTTAGTATTAACTATACTTATTAATATTAGCGAAACGGCCTAGCCTTACCTTAATACCTTCTTAGTAGCTTAACGCGCGTTAATTAATAAAAAGGCGTAAGTAATAGCGGTGTGTAAAAAGAATAATAAGTTAAAAAGCTTAGTAATAAAAAGCGGGGGATAGCTATAATAGCGGTAATAAGTAAGATATAATATCTTGCTTATCAGCGGCTTATAAAGGGTAAGTAACATAATAATATAAGATAAGGCTTAAATAAAGCTAGTTTTTTATAATATATCCTACTAAAGAAATTAAATATTTCTTAATATAAAGACTCCTTACTACTTAATAAGTGCTTAAATATATACTTAAAAAGAAATTTAAAACCCTTATTTTAAGTTTTAGCTAAATATACTAATCGCTTTAATAAAATAAAAACGTATAACTAAATAAGTAATAAGGATTTATAAGAAAGCTGCTTACTTACTATCTTAAGCTACCTCGCTACTATTAGCTAGATAGGCCGAAAAAACTATTAAAAGGATAAGGATAGCGTATTATTAATATAGTATAAAGACGCTACTATAAAGCTATTACTTAGCGCCCCCTTTACTTTATTTTTACTTTAAACTAATAAAGATATTAGCTTTTTTTTCTTACTTAAAGGAGTTATTATAGAATTTAAATAACTATGCTTAGACTTTTTACTTTACTTTTAAGAAGCTTTTTAGAACCTTATAAAAAAAACGCTTAAGGCATATACTATAAAGGCTCGCTTAAAGAGATATAATAAATATTACCGGTCGGATTTTATTAAGGTTTTTAAAATATAACTATAAAGGCTTAAAAGCCTATTTAACTATAGTTTATAATATTTTTAACTATAAAAGATACTAAAAAAACTATTAAGCGGATTTTACTAGTATCTTTAAAGGATATTTAAGGATTTCCGCAAAATAACTTAATTATAGTTTAACCTATCTTTACTATAAAAGCACCTTGAAAAATATAAGATAGACTTTACCGCGATTTTTAAGGGATGTTTAAGGATATTAAAAGGATTTCCTTAATTATAGTTTATAGTATTTCTAATTACACTTATACTTAGTTTATTAAGTAACTCTATAAGGATATTTATGTCTTATCTATATACTAATAATAAATAAAAGGATAATATAGTTAAAAATCCTTTAAATTAGCTTAAAGAATTAAGTATAAAGTAGCTAGCTATACTTTAAAGAAAAGATAAGCTTTTTACTATTTCTAAACCTTTTTATACGTTTATATATAGTAATTAGTCCGTTATACCGGCTTAATTAGCAGTAATTAGTCTATAGTACCGGCTTTAATTAGCGGTAGTTAGTTTATAAGGTTAGGTCTTAACTAGCGGTAATTAGTCCGCGCTTTATCCCTTTATCCTTATACTATAAAGTGTAGTAAGTAGCTTTTACTAGTCTTTTCTTTTATTGCTTTTTTCTTTATTACGGGCATTATAGCCCTTACTATTATATTATAAAGTAGTATTAAGCTATTAGCTAATACGCCGGCCCCTTTTTATATATACGTCCTTATTTTCTTTTTTAGCTTTTATATTAAGGCTTTAAACTAACCTATTAGCTATTAAATCTACTACTAGCTCGCTAAAACTTAGTAGCTTGTTTTAATAGCCCTTACTTATAGTAAGAGGATTAATTATTTTACTTTTATTTAGATATTAGCCTTTTTAGCCCTCCCTCCTACCCTTTTTAAGCATAGCCCTTTTATATAAAGTAGCCTTCTTACTCGCACTATATTATTATTAGTAAGTCTTTTCTTAAGTTCTATAACCTCGTTTAAAAGGAGCTTTAAATATATTAAAAGCCGGCATATACTTAGTTTAGTAATACGTAGCTAAATAATTATTTATTTAAAGCTTAAAAAGAAAAAGAAAATCTTTATTTAAGCTATATAGCTTCTTACTTTATAAAGGTCGCTTAAGTAACTTATACTTAAATTAAGTATAGGTTTAACTAAGAGTATAAGGCGGGAGGAAAGCACTAAAGCATAAAAGAGAAAAAGGTAGTAAAAAGAGCGAATTCGAATTGCTTAAAGGTCTAAGTTTTAGCTAAGAAGAAAAGAGGAAAAGAGAGTCTTTTATAGGCGTAAAGAGGTGTTAGCTGGATTATTATTATTCCGTTCTAGCGTATTATAGTTATTATTAATACTTAACTCCTCCCTCTTAAGGTTTTAAATATACTTAATAGTCTTAAAGAACCGTTATATAAAGGGGGCCTTAAAAGTAAGAATATAAAGCGTATAGTTAATACGGCTAATAAAGCGGATATTAAAGCCTAAGAACTTTATTGCTTAAGTTAAAGTTAAGTTATATTTAGACTTTTTGCGGGCTTATAAGTAAAACTTAGCGTAATTTATAGCTAGGCGGAAACTCTTAATTATTATAATCTCGTCGCTAGAGTATAAGCTTATAAAGCTAAGTCTATTAAGGATTATATTAGTTACTACTAATAGCTTTTATAAGATAAGGCGGCGGAATATATCGCGAGGCTAGTTATCGCTATATTTTTTAGTTAAGGAGGGATAGTAAATAGACTATAATAAGGCGCTTATACGCCTTTATATAGCCGGGCTAAGCATAGTAGTAAGCGGAAAAAGCGTTTACGAAGTAAGACTAAACGGGTCTTTAAGGCTTATAGCGGCTCTAAGCTAAGAAGGGGATTTTATAGTATAAGCTAGACCGTATATAAAGTAAGATAGGGTTTTAGCTATAGTAGCTTAAGACGCCGCTATAAACCTAGCTATAAACTAGTTAAGCTAGGCCTTAGATATATAGTTAAGGACGGCGTGGATATCGTTTTAGTCGTTTAGCTAAAGCAGGTTTCCGCTAGCTATAGCGGCTACTATAAATCTTAAGACTATAGCGAGGTTAGCTAACCTTAAAGCATTAAGTATCGGCTAATTATTCCGTTAATAAAGATTTCCGGCTATACCTTAAAAAATATATAGGCGGCGGGGGCTTTTAAATAGTAAGAGCTAAGCGGGAGGCATAGCTAAGTTGCTACGAAACTAGCTATCTAGACCTCGTTATAGTATAAAGCTAGGAGGAGAGTTATTTAAGTTAAGTGTTTAAAGAGGGTAGTATAAGCTATCCTTTATAATGCCGTAGTTTAAGTCGAATCCGTTAGCTTAAGCGCGGCTATAAAAGGCGGCGTAGGTTTATATAGAAGCTTAAACTTAAAGGTTTTAACTCTCGCTAAAGGACTTAAGGCTATAAAGGATAGCCGCCTTATTTTTATAGAGCTTAAGAGCTCGCTTATATCCTTTATATTAAAGGCATAAGGGCTTATAAGAGAGCGGGCTAAAGAAGTAGTTACGGAATAGCTAGTTTTAGTTATAAGAGATATTAAACGATAAAGGGACTTAAAATAAAAGTATAAGGATTATAAGCTTAAGGTAAAGAAAGTTAAATATATATAAGTAAGTAAAGTACGGCGGGCTATAGCTAGCGGTAAAAGGAAATATAGTTATAGAAGGAAAAAAGGAAAGGAAAAAGGGCAGGCGGTAAAAAGAATTTAAATAGGTATACTATAAGGCTAAAAAGACCTTATTGCTTAAGGTAAACGGCGGTATATTATTATTAAAATAACTAATTACCTTAAGTATAGTACGTTATAGTTTCTTATAACTTATAGTAGCTTTTAAGTCTTATACTTAAGCCTAACCGCTTAATTCTCTTAATTAAAGAGTTTCGTATTAAGTTATAAAGGCCGCGCATTATACTTTTATTTAAACTACTTAAGTAGCTAACTCCTCTTATGCTTTTTTAAAGGCTTTTATAATTTTTAGTAAGAAGACCGCTTTTTTATCTACCTATAAGTCATAGCTACTTAGCTAGCCTTTTTAAGCTATAAAGAACTCTTTCCTTAGCTTTCCGCCGCCTTTCTTTATTATATAGCTTTATAAGATTCGTTTTACTTTTTACTCGTTTAAGTAAAGTATCCTTTTATTTTAAACTAATTTTAAGTATATAGCTAGCTTATCCGCTAAGCGTAGTTATACTACTAAAACGATTAAATAAATATTAAAGGACCCTTTTATATCTAGCTAGTATATAAGCTATCTTACTTTAGTAGTAACTTTAAACAGCTTAGTATATCTTTTTTAAAGCTTTACTAGTTTACTATCCGCGATATAATAGCCTTTACTAAGCTATAGCTAAACTTAATCGCTAGGCTTAAATTCTAATAAGCGGTGTTTCTTATTATATCTATCCTTTATAGCGGCTTAAGCGTAAGTAATAGCTAACTTAGCTTCTTTTTATAAGACCTCTTAGTTTTATAAGTATAAGTAGTTATTAAGGAACTAAAGGCCGTTATTTATTCTTATCTTTATAATAAGCTTATTAAAGGCCGCGTAAATTACTAAAAAGAAGGAATTATTAAGGCTAAACTAAAAAGCGATTAGTATATTAGTTTAGCGTAAGTCTAGGAAATTAGCGGTAAAGAATCGTAGCGCGATTTTTACGGTTTAGTTTCGCCTTTTTAATAGGCCGTTAGTTTAAAGGTACTAAGCGGTAAATATAAAAAGCTTCGATTTAAAGGCTTACTATAAAGTCCGCTAAAATACTAAGGTAAACTTTATATCTTAGTTAAAGATTATCCCCTTTAAAATCCCTTAGTTAGCGCGAAGTAGTTTAGTATATAATACTTATACTTAGTCTTCCGCTATAAACTAGTTATTGCTTAAGATAAGGAGATATATTTTTAAGAATTTATTAGTTATAGTTAATAAGGTATTAAAGAAGTTTTTTATAAAATCTTTTTATAAGGATTATTTAGCTTAAACGACTAAAAGCCTAGTAATAAAGTTTATTGCTATTATATAGTATAAAACTAGCGGGCTTTAAATTAAGATAAGCTACTTTAGCGTCTTACTTTAATCGGTTTAATTATAGTAATAAGTATTATAGCTATCTATAACCTTATCTATATATTTACTAAGCTATAAGATCGAGAAGCTTTTAGATAGGTCTTACTATATATAGGTGCGGCCGGTATAAAAGTATTTAGCGTAGGCATCTTCGATAATCTCCTTAGCGTAAGTCTTAAGGATATATAGTCTCCGGCGTCTATTATTCTCTATAAAGTATAGTAACCTTTATAACCGGAGGAATAAGAGTTTAAGGACCCTATCTTTATCGCTAAGCTATACTATAATTTTTACTTACTATATATCTTTTATATATCTTTTGATTATTTTTTAGCGAAGCGGTAATTTAATTAATACTTTTATATAAAGGAATACGCAGTCTATTATTTTATCTTCTTAAATACGTTTTAATTCCCCTTTTTAGTTTAAGGATACTAGCTTATTATCTTAGTATAGTAAACATAAGAGCGCGTTTAGTATAACGTTTTTAATGCTTAAGATATAGTATACCTTAAGCGGGAATTAGCTTAAGTATTAAGATATAAAGACTAGCTTATTATTAGATTTTATATTAGTAAAGAATAAAGAATTTTAGTATACGATTTTATAGGTGCTTATATAGTTAGTAAAGATAACTACTTATAGCGTTTTTATAGATAGTACTATAGTGCATAGCTTATATATTGCTTATATTAAACCGGCTACTTTAAGTTTTATAAGCTAATATTAAAGTTCTCCGCTTTAAAAGGCGCGGCTTAAGTAAATAATAAGCTAGACCTTAGTCCGGGCTAGTAGCGTCTTTTTATCTTATTCTATACCTTTTTTTAAGTAAAAAGCTATAGCCGCTACTCTATATTCTTAGGATATATCGATTTAAATAAATAGTTATTAAGCGGGGTTAAAGTAGTAAATCGTTTAAAGCTTAGTAAGTTTCTTAGTTAAAATTGCGAAGGCCTTTTCTTCTTTTAAAGTAGGCTAAAAAGCGGCTTTCGCAACGTATTAAGCCCGTTCTTAGCCCCTTAAAGGGACTCCTTCTTCTTATCTTACTTAAAGTAGCTCCGTTTTTCGTTTTTATAAAACGTCGACTTCTTTAGCGAAATACGGGACTATATAGCGTAGCTACTTAGTAAAGCCGATCTATTTCTTAAGCTATTAAAGGTTTTTTAAAAACGCGATATCCTTTAAAGCTCGCACGCGTTTATTTATATTTATTAAGCTAATAGCGTCTACCTTAAATCTAAGGAGCTATATAGATAGGTACGCTAAGAAGGACTTTAGTCCGGATAAGGTAATATTATAATCGTAAAAGGCATAGAATACGGCCTCTAAATATTAAAGGTGTTCTTTAGCTATATTAAAGTAAATAATAATATTGTTAATATAAGCCGCCGCGTATTCTTAGTATTTACGGAAGACGTTATTAATAAACCTTTAAACGTATACTAAGAAGTTCTTAAAGCCTATAAGTATTATTAATAATCTTTTTACCCCGCGATAGCTTATAACTATAAACCTTTCCCGGTAGTCTTAGTAAACTAAGAATTAATAGAAAAACGATTATATATTTACCGTATTAATAAACTTCTTTCTTTAAAGGCGTTTAATTATATCGCTTTAAAGGGGCATTAAGTATACGTTTAAGGTAGTAATAGCGTTAATCCCCTATAAGTCTATAACTACTTATCCTTTCTCCTTTCCGTTTACCGTTTTTTATACTATAAATATTAGCGCTATAAATAAGGTTAGCTTATAAACTCGTTTTAATTAGCCTTACGTAGTTAGCTAGCTAAATATTATATTTACTACCTTCTTATCTTTATCGCTTAATAAGTATAATCTTAATATAACTTATTAGTATTACTATCCTTTTATTAAAGGAATACGTATATATTCGGATTCGTTTATATATATTACTCCTTCGTCCTTTTAAAAGCGGGGAAATAATTAAAGGATATCTTAGACTTTTAATACGTATTTTAAGTCTTTAGCGTAGATCTAAACGCCCTTATTAGTAGTAAGTTTAAGTAGGTCCTTAGTTCGGCCGATTTTAAGTTTATAGTTTATAGTAAGATCTTTTTATAAGAAGTCCTTAGCGGGGTCTATTTTATCCGGAATTTTTATAAGGGCTTCCGCTAAGGGAGTAATAGCGTCGACCTCCTTATATAACTAAAACTGCTTATTAAGGTCTATAATTATCCTTACTTTTTAGCCTTAATAGAGTATTAGTAGTTCCTTAAAATAGTTTATCGCTATAAAGCTTATATAATTCTATATTATTATCCGGGCGAGCTTAAGGTTATTAAGGAAAAATATTATATCACGCTTTAATAGCGGCGCCTAGACCTATATAAGTAAGGCGTAGCTAAAACTAGCTAAAATCGTTATAGTAACTAAGTAAATTACTTATTTATATATTGCTAGTCTTAGCTAAACTATTTTAACTTCGGCTTTAATCCTTTTATAGGCCTTAATTTATAAGACCGATATAAAGTTAATAAGGTCCCCTAAATAAGGAACTAAAAAGTCTTACTTAAGTAATATATTAGCTACTAAGCGTTTTACTATTTAAGCGCTAATCCTTACTTTTATAACTATAAGGCTACTGTTTAGCCTTCTTAATATATAAGCGGTAAATTCCGCCTATTTAATAGTAGCTATTCTTCTTACTCCTTAAATAGGAATTTATTAAGAGGAGTTTATAGTTACGTCTTAAAAGGTCTTTACTAAGTTAGCTTAGATAAGGCTTTAGTTTACCCCGGTATCTATAAAGGCTTTAATGCTTATCCTAAGCCTTTCTTTTTTATAAACTAATAAGTATATATAAGTAAATCGTAATAGCTTATTAAGGTTTAATAGCTAGATATTAAAAGAAGCCTTAACTATCTAAACGCTTTATAGCTTTTAAATAACTACTTACTATACTAAGCTATATCTTTATATAGCAACGTCTCGGTTAAGGTTAAGGGGGTGTTTATTTTTAATATATTAATAAAGTTTATTCTTTAAGGAGAATATTTCGCCGTAAAATCCGTATACTTTATCGGCCTCTTATACTAAGTCTGCTATAATATAGATTACGGTTTCCTTTAAGCTTTTATCGGTATTTAACTAAGCTCTTTTTATATTATACTCTTTATCCTTTAGATAGTTATTAGTCTTTATTATAGTTCCTTTTTTAATCGCGAGGTATACTTATTTTAGCTTTAGCGTTAGTAAGTATATAGTCCTAAAAGTCCTTTCTCTCTTAAGCTAAAGGACCTTAACTTATATTCTTAGCTATTTAAGCGGGTTTCTTCCTTAACTTAGCAAGCGCTATAAGGCTTAAGGTATATCCGCCTTTATTAAGCGGTTTAAAAACGTAACCCTTAGTCCCGGTAAGCCTTTAATAAATAGCCAGGGCATCTTAAACTATTCTTTAAGTATATATAAGGTACGGCTAGTTAGCCCTCGCCTTTTTATAGGTTAGACTTATTTCTTTTGCGCTAGTAAGTGCTTTTAAGATCCTTAAGTATATTTAACTTATAACTAAGGAAGAATTTCCTTATATTTATTAATCTATTTATTAATATCCTTATTCCTTATTAAACGTTATAAGGATTCTTATAAGTAGACGTTTAGCTTTTAATAGATTACTATAATTAAGTAGTTTACCTAATAAAGTATAGCCTTAGCTTTATATCGTAAGCGTAATATTTAAGACTTAAAGTTAGATCTTATTATTATATTTTTAATAGTAAAGTGCTTTTTATTAAGTGCTTATATCGCTATATTTAAGCGGATTCTAAACCGTTTTTATAAGGCGGATATTTATCGGCTTAATTTAATGCTAAGCTTGCTAAGTTCTTCTTATTATAGTTTTAAGAGGTCCTTAAAATACTATTCCGCCGCACCTCCTTAAAAGAAGGAAGGCAATTAAATAGCTAATTTATCTATATAGGCCTTGCTTTTACTAGCGTTTCGGCGGATAAAGTTAATAAAACGGTTTACTCCTTAAAATATACTAGCCTTATTATCTTCTTAAACTTTATTAAAAGATACTTTTAAAGGTCTTAACGGGTTAAATCTCCTTATATCCTCGGCTTATAGTTAAGGTTTTTCCTAGGGCTTAATAAGCGTATCTTTTTTTCTTAATGCTTAAAAGAGACTAAAGAATTATTTATTTAATATTACTACTATTCTTATTAAGGGGCTTAAGGCTATACTTAATCTTAGTATTTACGCGCTTAGTATAAATAAGTTTAGCCCGCTAAGGGTATCGCTTACTATATCCTTATCGCTTATTATTAAGGTCTTAGTCTTAATACTCTCGCTAAGCGCTTAACCTTTCGTTTTATATATATCCTAGAATCCGGTATACTATAAGGCCCTAAGTATAAAAGGCTTATTTTTATTAATTAAGAGTCCTAAAAATGCCTTAATTAGCGCGGCTATAGCGGATAAGGCTAAATAGTAATACTAAACTAAGAAACTACTAAGTATCCTTTAAAGCGGATTTCCGGTTAAGGCTTTTAAGCTAAACTTTATTAGTAATATACGGTAAAAATATCCGCTAAGCTTATTATCTTAAGAAAAGAGTAACTTTATTATAAGCTCGATCCAGAGGGTATTTAGCGGGCAAGGAGCTAGATAGTTTTAAGGTTAGCTTATTTTTATTTCTTTTATTTAAAAGATAATCAATCCGTTTAAGTAATACCGAATTTAGTTTACTTAGTTTTATAGATTTTATCGTTTTATAGTTTATCCTTTATTAGTATTTTAAAAGTAAATTGCTTTTTAAAAGGTAGTAGTCTTAGCTTAGCTAAGCGGGACTTATTTTATATCTTATTTAGCTTTATAAGCTATTACGGTATAGTACCTTAAAAAGGGGTAAAGGAGATTATTAAATCGGTATACTTAGTAAGCCGCGGCCTTTTCCGCTTTTACGGCCTACTTATCTTAAAGTTTTATTATAAGCGCGTTAAAGAAAAGGTATTTATTATTAAGGTTAGACTTAAAGGCTAATAAGAGCTTCTTACTAAAGAAAATATCGTTTAGTATTTAACTTTTTATAGGATAAGTACTAAATCGTGCGATATAGTCGCTCTTAGCTTAGCGGATATTTAAGGGATTTCTATTTAAATAAGTAGGAATTGCTACTATTTACTACGCTTTATAGTATAAGGATAAGGGGATAAGGCGCGGACTAATTACCGCTAGTTAAGGCTAGTACTATAAACTAATTACTACTAATTAAGGCTAGTACTATAAACTAATTACTACTAATTAAGCCGGTATAATAAACTAATTACTATATATAAATATATATAAGGGTTTAAAAATAGTAAAAAGCTTATTTATTTTTAAAGGTATAGCTAGCTACTTTATATTTAGTTCTTTAAGCTAATTTTAAGGATCTCTAACTATATTATTTATAGTATGTAAAATAAACTATAGATATCCTTATAAAATTACTTAATAAACTAAGTATAAGCCTAGTTAAAAATATTATAGACTATAGTTAAGGAAATCCTTTAAATATCCTTAAATATCCCTTAAAAATCGCGGTAAGGTTTATCCTATATCTTCCGGGGTGCTTTTATAGTTAAAAATAAGGTAAACTATAGTTAAGATATCCCGCGGAAATCCTTAAAAATCTCTTAAAGATACCGGCGGAATCTACTTAATAGTTTTTATAATATCTCTTATAGTTAGAGACGTCGTAAACTATAGTTAGGTAAGCTCTTAACCCTCCGTAGTTATATCCCGGAAACCTTAGCGGGGTCCGACTAGTAATATTTATCGTATCTCCTTAAGTAAGCCTTTATAGTATATGCTTTAAGCGTTTTTATCGCGGGGTTTCGTAAGGCTTCTTTAAGAGAAAAGTAAGGAGTCCGGGCGTAGCTGTCTAGATTCCGTAATACTAAGTATTATCTAAGCTAAGATAGTCCTTTTACTTTATTAAATAAAAGTATTCTTAATTTTCTATTTTTTTAGTAAGTATAGTCTTTACTATATATTTGCTTTCTTTAACTTTTTTTCAGTTTAGCTTTCTTACTACCTTAGCTTCTTATAAAGTCGGTTTTAATAAAAATATATAAAAAATAAGGTATATAAGTAAACTAATTAAAAGTTCTAACTTATATTTAACCTTTTTTATTTTCTTTATAACTTTAAAAGGTCTTATCTTTTTATAATTTAAAGACTTATAAAGTCTAATAGTTTTAAGATTCCTCGTTAAAAGATATACTTTATCGCTTTTAAATAAAAAAGGTTTTAAAGACTATCTCTTATTATAATAATATAATATCTTTTTAGCAATATATTTTAATTCTAATTTTATAAATCCGTATAAGCTAATTAACTACTTAGAGTTTAATATCGCTTTTTTAGCTATAACTTCTTTAAGTAAAGAAGACCTATATACTTTAAAGGTAAAGCTATAATTCGCGAATACCGGAGTATTTTTAATAGGCTTAAAATAAAAGGTATTATATGCTAACTATACTATAAGCAATTTAAAAAGCTAATTATTCTATTAATAATTTATATAGCTTTTAAGATATTGCTTAAGCGTTTAATTTAACCGTTTTATTATTCTGTTTATAATAAGGTAAAAAGCAGTAAATAATTTATGCTTAATACCTAAAGCTTGCGTTAAACCGTACTAGAAATTAAAAATAAATTGCCGATCCTTATCCGAAATAATCGAACTTAAAAGTCCTCGATTAGCTATAATATATCTTATAAAAGTATAAGATTACTTTTCTACGTTTATAGCTTTATATATTAAAATAAAATAGCTGTATTTTATAAGACAATTAACTATAACGAAAATAGAATCGTATTCTATACTAATCGTAGGATTTATAGACTTTAGTAGTTTTATAATAAAGTTTAAGGCTATAAAGTCTTAAGGTTTTAAAGGAACTTTGAAAAGAATTAAGTTACTATAAGGCTTATATCGTATAGCCTTACTTTTATTATATATTTTGCATAACTTAATAACTCCTTAGATTTTCTTATAAAGGTTATAAGTATTATAATAGTTTTTAATTCTATTATACGTTTTCGTAATACCTTAATGTCCGTATAAAGGGTGCGAATAAAAATCTATTATAACTCTTTTCTTAGTCTTTAAGGTAAGGAATAGCTTATTCTTATAAAACGCTATTTTTCCCTCTTACTTAAGATTCTTATATCTTTTTTTATTTAGGTTCTTATAAGAATTCTTAAGTAATTTTAAAGGAGTAAGATCTCTTTATATGTTAAATAGTATATATAACGTCTTTAACTCTAAATTACTATTATTATTTAAAAATAATAAGGTCTCTTTATAAGGCTTATTTTTATCGTTAAGGTCCGGTTGTCGGCTAATTATATTAGCTTAGTTATTTATAAAACCTTTTTTATAAATAATCTTATAATTAAATTCCGAAAGAAATTTAGCCTATCTTATTTACCTAGCATTTAATTGCTATATCGAGGCAAAATAACTAATATTCTTATAATCCGTATAAGCCTTAAGTTTATATTTATTCCTTAAGATATAATGCTGAAATTCTTTAAAAGTATATATAATAGCTAAGAATTCTTTATCGTAAATTAAGTGATAAACTTCTATATTTACTAGCTTTTTCGAATAAAAAAACGCTATAGGTTTAAGAATATTGTTTTTATCGCGCTAGCTTTGCTACGCGCTTAATATAAAATTAAAAGCATCCGTTTTTAATTTTAACGGCTTTTATATATTATAGGTATTTAATATAGGTTTTTTAATAAGTAATTCTTTAATTTTTCTAAAAGCTTCGTCTGCTTTTAAGTTTTACTTAAAAAGGTCATTTTTAGCTTTATTTAATACAGACAATATCTATATAATTATCTTTTAAAAGTCCGATATAAACTTCTTATAATAATATACATATCCTATAAAGCTTTAAATTTCCTTAATATTTATAGGAATTAGCTAATCTTTAATTATAGAAATCTTCTATAGGTCTATCCTTATATAAAAAGAAGTAATTATATGCCTTAAGAATTCTATTTCTTATATATAAAAGCTACATTTTTCCGGTAAGATATATAAGCTAGCTTTTCTTAACGCTTTTAGCACTATATTAACTTCCTTATAGTATTGCTTTAGCATATTAAAGTATATAATAATATTATCTAGATAGGCTATGTAGAATCGGTCTAAATAAGGATTTAGTATACTATTAATTCTCTATTAAAAGGTTGCTAGTATATTAGTTAATCCTAAAAGTATTACTAAAAATTCGTAAAGTCCGTATCGCGTTCCGAAGGCTATTTTAAATTCGTCTCCTTCTTTAATGCGTATTTAGCTATAACTAGATTTAAGGTTTACCTTAGTATACTACTACTTATTAGCTAATTTATCTCTTATTTCGCTTATAAAAGGTAACGGAGTCCGGTCTTTTATCGTATTGTTATTTATTTCTCTAAAATTAATATAAAGTTATGTTTTTTCTTTATCTTTACTATTCTTTAAAGCAAATAGTATAAGAGCTCTATATTCTAACTTAAACTCTTTAATATAACCTTTTAGTAGGTTTTTATCGATATATTCTTTTAATAACTTTAAATACTTCTTATTTAAGTTATATATCTTATGGAATCTAGGCTTAAAGCCTTCTTTTAACTTAATTTCGTAATCTTAACTACCTTATAGTAGTAGCCTATCTTTAGGTAGCGGCTTAAATATATTAAAATATCTCTTTAGCATATTTCTAAGTATTTTTAAATTACGATCTTTAAAGTATTTTAAGTTAATAATACCTTTTAAACGTCTTATATACTATATTCGCTTTTTAAGGTGTTCTAAACTAATAGTACCTTTTAAATACTATAAGCTATTCTTATATATCTTATTCGTAATCTTTCTCTTATTTTATTTCTTCTTAATCTTATCTTTTTACTTAAGATATTACTATTTAATATTCTTTAAGGTATTTAATAGATTTTCTTTTAATAAATTATAAGCAGCTTTATAATTATCTCTTAAGCTTTTAGTTTCTTTACTAAGGTTTAGCGTTATTTTCGCTTGCATTATACTAGTTATAGTTACTTTATCTTTAATTATACGAGTTATCTTATCGTTCTTTATTACGATATTATTACGGAATCTAAACGGCCACGCCCGGACTCCTTACTTTATTCTTAAAGAAGCCTTACGGAACCCCGCGATAAGAACGCCCGAAGCACGTATTATAAAGGCTCGCTTAAGGAGATACGACGAATATTACTAATCGGACCCCGCTAAGGTTTTTAAGATATAACTATAAAGGGTTAAGAGCCTACCTTACTATAGTTTATAATATCTTTAACTATAAGAGATACCGTAAAAACTATTAAGCGGATTCCGCCGGTATCTTTAAGGGATTTTTAAGGATTTCCGCGGGATATCTTAATTATAGTTTAACCTATTTTTAACTATAAAAGCACCTTAAAAGATATAGGATAAACCTTATCGCGATTTTTAAAGGATATCTAAGGATATTTAAGGGATTTCCTTAATTATAGTTTATAGTATTTTTAACTAAGCTTATACTTAGTTTATTAAGCGATTTTATAAGGATATCTACGGTTTATTTTACGTACTATAAATAATATAGTTAAAGATCCTTAAAATTAGCTTAAAGAACTAAGTATAAAGTAGCTAGCTATGCCTTTAAGAATAGATAAGCTTTTTACTATTTTAAAACCCTTATATACGTTTATATACGGTAATTAGTCCGTTATACTAGCCTAATTAGCGGTAATTAGTCCGTAGTACTAGCCTTAACTAGTAGTAATTAGTCTATAGTACTAGCCTTAACTAGCGGTAATTAATCCGCGCTTTATCCCCTTATCCTTATACTATAAAGCGTAGTAAATAGTAGTAATTCCTACTTATTTAAACAGAAATCCTTTAGATATCCGCTAAGCTAAGAGTAACTATATCGCACGATTAAGTACTTATCTTATAAAAAGTTAGATACTAAACGATATTTTCTTTAGTAAGAAGCTCTTATTAGCCTTTAAGTCTAACCTTAATAATAAGCACCTTTTCTTTAATACGCTTATAATAAAACTCCGAGATAAGTAAGCTATAAGAGTAAAAAAGGCCGCGGCTTACTAAGCATACCGGTTTAATAATCTCCTTTACCCCTTTTTAAAGTACTATACTATAATAGCCTATAAAGCTAAATAGGATATAAAATAAGTCCCGCTTAGCTAAGCTAAGACTATTACTTTTTAAGAGGTAATCCGCTTTTAAAATACTAATAAAAAATAGATTATAAAACGATAAAATCTATATAACTAAGTAAACTAAATTTAATATTACTTTAATAAATCGATTATCCTTTAAATAAAAGAAGTAAAGATAAGCTAACCTTAAAACTATCTAGCTCCCCGCCCGCTTAATACCCTCCGGATTAAGCTTATAATAAAGTTACTCTTTCTTTAAGACGATAAGCTTAGCGGATATTTTTACTATATACTACTAATAAAGTTTAGCTTAAGAGCCTTAATTAAAAATCCGCTTTAAAGGATACTTAGTAGTTTCTTAGTTTAGTATTACTATTTAGCCTTATCCGCTATAGCCGCGCTAATTAAGGTATTTTTAAGACTCTTAATTAATAAAAACGAGCCTTTTACGCCGGGGGCCTTATAGCGTACCGGATTCCGGGATATATATAAAATAGAAAGTTAAGCGCTTAGTAAGAGTATTAAGACTAAGACCTTAATAATAAGCGATAAGGACGCGGTAAGCGATACCCTTAGCGGGCTAAACCTATTTATATTAAGCGCGTAAATACTAAGATTAAGTATAGCTTTAAGCCTTTTAATAAGAATAGTAATAATATTAAATAAATAAT
This sequence comes from Ophiocordyceps robertsii, assembly GCA_027405785.1. Taxonomy (NCBI): domain Eukaryota; kingdom Fungi; phylum Ascomycota; class Sordariomycetes; order Hypocreales; family Ophiocordycipitaceae; genus Ophiocordyceps; species Ophiocordyceps robertsii. Next base: position 4,224 of record JAPEBW010000039.1, on the reverse strand, counting down.
TCCTTAGTCTCCTTTAAGCACTAAAAAAAGAAAACGCGCTTACTAAGCCTTTAAAAAAACCTTAATTATAAGCTAAGGATATAAGGAGATTTAACCTATTAAGACCTTTAAAAGTATCCTTTAATAAAGTTTAAGAAGATAATAAGGCTAATATATTTTAAGAAGTAGACCGTTTTATTAACTTTATCCGCTAAAACGCTAATAAAGGCAAGGCCTATATAGATAAATTAGCTATTTAATTACCCTCCTTCTTTTAAGGAAGTACGGCGGAATAGTATTTTAAGGACCTCTTAAAACTATAATAAGAAGAACTTAGTAAGCTTAGTATCGGACTAAGCCGATAAATATTCGCTTTATAAAAACGGTTTAAAATCCGCTTAAATATAGTAATATAAGCACTTAATAAAGAGCACTTTACTATTAAAGATATAGTAATAAGATCCGACTTTAAGTCTTAAATATCGCGCTTATAACGTAAAGCTAAGGCCGCGCTTTATTAGCTAAACTACCTAACTATAGTAATTTACTAAAAGCTAAACGTTTACTTATAAGAATCCTTATAATGTTAATAAGGAACGAGGATATTAATAGATAGATTAATAAATATAAGGAAATTCTTCCTTAGCTATAAGTTAAATATACTTAAGGATCTTAAAAGCACTTACTAGCGCAAAAGAAATAAGTCTAACTTATAAAAAAGCGAAGGCCGATTAGCTATACCCTATACGTACTTAAAGGATAGTTTAAGACGCCTTAGCTATTTATTAAAAGCTTATTAAAACTAAGGGTTATATTTTTAGACCGCTTAATAAAGACGGATATACCTTAAGCCTTATAGCGCTCGCTAAGTTAAGGAAAAAACCCGCTTAAATAGCTAAGAATATAAGTCGAGGTCTTTTAACTTAAGAGAAAAAGGACCTTTAAGACTATACGCTTACTAATACTAAAGCTAGAACGGGTATACCTTAAAACTAAGGAAGGAACTATAGTAAAGACTAACGACTATTTAAAGGATAAAGAGTATAATATAGAAGGAGCTTAGTTAAATACCGATAAAAGCTTAGAGGAAACCGCAATCTATACTATAATAAACTTAGTATAAGAGGCCGATAAAGCGTGCAGATTTTGCGTTAAAGCATTCCCCTTAAAAAATAAGCTTTACTAATATATTAAAGATAAATACCCCCTTAACCTTAACTAAGACGTTACTATATAAAGACATAGCTTAATATAGTAAGTAGTTATTTAGAAGCTATAAAGCGTTTAAATAGTTAAAGCTTCCTTTAATATTTAGCTATTAAACCCTAATAAGCCGTTACGATTTACTTATATATACTTACTAGTTTATAAAAAAGAAAGGCCCGGGATAAGCATTAAAGCTTATGCGGATACCGGGGCAGACTAAAGCTTTATTTAGGCTAACTTAGTAAAGACCTTTTAAGACATAATTATAAACTCCTCTTAATAAATTCTTATTTAAAAAGTAAGAAGAATAGCTATTATTAAATAAGCGGAATTTACTGCTTATATACTAAGAAAGCTAGATAGTAGCCTCGCGGTTATAAAGGTAAGGATTAGCGCTTAAATAGTAAAACGCTTAGCGGCTAATATATTACTTAGCTAAGACTTTTTAGTTCCTTATTAAAGGGACCTTATTAACTTTATATTAGTCTTATAAATCGGGGCCTATAAAAGGATTAAAGCTAAAGTTAAGATAGTTTAGCTAAGACTAGCAATATATAAATAGGTAATTTACTTAATTACTATAACGATTTTAGCTAGTTTTAGCTACGCTTTACCTATATAAGTCCGGGCGCCGCCGTTAAAGCGTAATATAATATTTTTCCTTTATAACCTTAAGCTCGCCCGGATAATAATATAGAATTATATAAGCTTTATAGCGATAAACTATTTTAAGGAACTATTAATACTCCGCTAAAGCTAAAAGGTAAGGATAATTATAGACTTTAATAAGCAGTTCTAGTTATATAAGGAGGTTAACGCTATTACTCCCTTAGCGGAAGCCTTTATAGAAATTCCGGATAAAATAGACCCCGCCGAGGACTTCTTATAAAAGGATCTTACTATAAACTATAAACTTAAAATCGGCCGAACTAAGGACTTACCCGAACTTACTACTAATAAAGGCGTTTAGATCTATGCTAAAGACTTAAAATATATATTAAAAGTCTAAGATATCCTTTAATCGTTTCCCCGCCTTTAAAAAGATAAGGGAGTAGTATATATAAATAAATCCGAATATATATATATTTCTTTAATAAAAGGATAGTAATACTAATAAGTTATATTAAGATTATACTTATTAAGCGATAAGGATAAGAAGGTAGTAAATACGATATTTAGCTAGCTAACTGCGTAAGGCTAATTAAAATAAGTTTATAAGCTAACCCCGTTCGCGGCGCTAGTATTTATAGTATAGAAGACGGTAAATAAAAAGAAAAAGGGATAAGTAGTTATAGACTTATAAGGGATTAACGCTATTATTACCTTAAACGTATACTTAATGCCCTTTTAAAGCGATATAATTAAACGCCTTTAAAGAAAGAAGTTTATTAGTATAGTAAATATATAATCGTTTTTCTATTAGTTTTTAGTCTACTAAGACTATTAAGAAAGGTTTATAGTTATAAGCTATTATAAGCTAAAAAGATTACTAATAATACTTATAGGCTTTAAGAACTCCCCGGTATATATCTAAAGGTTTATCGATAACGTCCTCTATAGATACTAAGAATACGCGGCGGCCTATATCGATAATATTATTATCTACTTTAATATAGCTAAAGAATACCTTTAATATTTAAAGGCTATATTCTACGCTTTTTACGATTATAATATTACCTTATCCGGACTAAAGTCCTTTTTAGCATACTTATTTATATAGCTCTTTAGATTTAAGGTAAACGCTATTAGCTTAATAAATATAAATAAATGCGTATAAGCCTTAAAGGATATCGCGTTCTTAAAGAACTTTTAATAGCTTAAGAAATAGATCGGCCTTACTAAGTAGCTACGCTATATAGTCCCGTATTTCGCTAAGGAAGTTAACGTCCTATAAAAACAAAAAACGGAGCTACTTTAAGTAAGATAGGAAGAAAGAGTCCCTTTAAGGGGTTAAGGATAGGCTCGATACGCCGCGAAAGCCGCTTTTTAGCCTACTCCGGAAGAAAAAGAGGCCTTTACGATTTTAACTAAGAAACTTACTAAGCCTTAAACGATTTACTACTTCGACCCCGCTTAATAACTATTTATCTAAATCGATATATCCTAAGAATATAAAGTAGCGGCTATAGCTTTTTACTTAAAAAAAGGTATAAAATAAGATAAAAAGACGTTACTAGCCCGGACTAAGGTCTAGCTTATCGTTTACTTAAGCCGCGCCCTTTAAAGCGGAGAACCTTAATACTAGCCTATAGAACTTAAAGTAGCTAGTTTAGTATAAGTAGTATATAAGCTACGCACTATAGTACTATTTATAAGAACGCTATAGGTAGTAATCTTTACTAACTATATAAGCACTTATAGAATTATATACTAAAAATCCTTATTTTTTACTAATATAAAATCTAACGATAAGCTAGTCCTCGTATCTTAATACCTAAGCTAATTCCCGCTTAAGGTATACTATATCTTAAGCGTCGAAAACGTCGTGCTAAACGCGCTCTTATATTTACTATACTAAGACGATAGGCTAGTATCCTTAAATTAAGAAGGGGAATTAAAATATATTTAAAAAGACAAGATAATAGACTACGTATTCCTCTATATAGAAGTATTAATCGAATTGCCACTCCGCTAAAAAATAATTAACGGATATATAAAAGATATATAGTAAGTAAAAATTATAGCGTAGCTTAGTAATAAAGATAGGGTCCCGGGACTCTTATTCCTCTAGTCGTAAAGGTTACTATACTTTATAGAAAATATTAAACGCTAGAGACTATATATCCTTAAGACTTATACTAAGGAGATCGTTAAAGACGCTTACGCTAAATACTTTTATACTAGCTATACTTATATATAGTAAGACCTATCTAAAAGCTTCTTAATCTTATAGCTTAATAAATATATAAATAAGGTCGTAGATAGCTATAATACCTATTACTATAACTAAACTAACTAAAGTAAGACGCTAAGATAGCTTATTTTAATTTAAAGCCCGCCGGTTTTATACTATATAATAGCGATAGACTTTATTACTAA